>NW_017547090.1:2519564-2604364 GCF_001854935.1 Bemisia tabaci
GGGGTCCCAGTTCGGATTCCCGCTGCCTGTGGAATTTATGTCTATAGCCGAGATTCCGTAAGGAGCCGCAAGCTGTTATGAAGCTACCCCCGATAGTGGAATTTATGTCTATCGATAACATTCCTGAGCACGCGGCGGGGTCCCAGTTTGGATTCCCGCTGCCTGTGGAATTTATGTCTTGGCCGAGATTCCGTTAGGAGCCGCAAGCTGTTATTACGCTACCCCCGAGTGTGGAATTTATGTCTATCAACGACATTCCTGAGCTCGCGGCGGGGTCCGAGTTCGGATTCCCGCTGCCTGTGGAATGTATGTCTATAGCCGAGATTCCGTAAGGAGCCGCAAGCTGTTATTACGGTACCCCCGAGTGTGGAATTTATGTCTATCAACGACATTCCCTTGCGCGCGGCGCGGTCCCAGTTATTGTATGTATAGAAGGGGAGGAGGAGGGAATTGTTGCAGCGCAATAGTTATTTTAAACTCAATCGGGGTCATGGATAATGTATGACAATCATAAATTATAAACTATATTGTGATTAATGAATATTTTTCTCAAGATCCCAGTTAATGCTGCTCTTTTCCATTTCCAAGAATCGTCATGTTTAATGACTACTTCGGAAAAAGTCTCTTACCAAGTGCATTTTTTTGACTTTTCAGCTTTTCTTCCGAAACAAAATCCAAGATGAAGAAGGTTATGTATTATTCGTTCGTAAGAATGCTCTTCAAATATTGATTCCAAAATATGGTTTGGAAGGTACTTTATACCTTGTTCCTGCCACTGGACAGCCTACCGCTAATTTTGTCTACAATGAAGAGGTAAGAACACTTTCAATTCAGCATAATATTCTCATAAATGTGGATAAGGGGATCCAAATTTTTTCATGAATACTATCTAATATTTATTCGATGTAATATTGCTGGCCTTAAAAGGGTGAGGAGGGGACTTAAAGCTGCATTTTGAAACCCTCTTTAGAATTTTTCTCAAAGAATCCTATGATTAAGACAATTTCTGGGAGACTGAATCAAGGAACATCCTAAAATATTGTCCGTAATTTACTTAGCTACAAAGCTGGGCGGTACATATTCAAGTTGAGGATAGTATGCATTTTTCCAGACTATAGGACACAGATTAATTCACTTTTTTTAAGAACAATTAGATGACACTTGTTTTAAATTTGTTGAAAATCCCTTAACACTTAAGCCATCACAGGCACATCTTCAGGTAAGATTCACAAAATTAAACTTGATACATCATTTGTAAAGAAATAAAAACAAAAACACTAAAATGCAAGTATTGGGCAGTCGACTGATAAAAAAAAACTTGTGAAACATGCGAAAAGAATGTGTGTATGTGTCTAGAAATTCTTACCAAATCCGGAATCTTACAAAGAGAAGGTTAATTGGTACATTTTCGGTCGCTCCTTTTCTTCCAGCCTTGAAAATCTGACATAATATTTTCTAGCTCACACTTTTTTTTTGCACAGGGGTTTACTCAAAGGATTATGAACGTCCTACATTTTTTGCTTGCCTATCAGAGAAAATCAAGCTTTTGGCTGAACATTGTAGCCAAATCAGGGCTTACTATTATCTGCTCATTTTTTGTAAGGATAGATTTCTGATGGTTTTAAAGTAACATCGATTTGGGGCCATTTATCAAGGAAATGCTATTGAGGAAACACAATTTTTGAGTATCCAAAGGAACCTTAGCCCTCAGAGCAAAATTTTTAGAGAAGCTATTTCTGACAAGTGGGGAAGAGAAGTCAGATTTTGAAAATTTGAAAGAAAACTTCAAGGTCTCATAGTGGAAGTTCTGAGCAGTTTCATTTATTCCATATCATCAAAGGATGCAGTGTTACATGAAAATCTGGCCACTTTGTACTCTGAATACGGCAGACTAGAATTCTCAAACTTAAATTTCTTTTACTATAGACTTCATACCATCAATAGTTACATTTGACTAGATATTCTCGGCAGTTATTTTTCTTTAAGTGTTCGTAGAACACTCCTCTGTACTCCTATATCGATTGGACTGCATTTTGCAATGAGGAACTACAATTTTTGGCTCATACATAAAGACACCTATCTGTGTAAGGAAACTAATGGCACACATGTTGTTCCTAAAATGAGCCAGATATTATGGTTCCTAATTGCAAAATGTAATCATATTACTGAGTTTTAGTGGGCTAAGGTCCCTTTTCCTGTTGACAGTCGCATTTTAATAAAAAAGAAAAATTTCTGATTTTTAGGATCAATCTCAAAGATGTGGGAACATCGTTTTTCATGCTTTCGATCCTGTCACTGTCCAGCTGAGCTTAGACAGAAGCAACGTTCAACATGAAAAATTAGTATTAAAAATGGTAAAACCATTCATCAAAGACTTCAGCGTTCCATCTGTTCAAGCAAATACTGGTGATGCTGTTGCCAGTGATGATAAAATGGATTTAGACGTACCCCAAACCTTGCCAGAAGTAGAGACTCCATCAAAACGCAAAGAGAGCGAGACGGAGACTGCCCAAAGTAAAAAGTCGAAAAAAAAGAAAAAGTCCAAGAATTAGTGTATTTCACTCGAAGGGATTCAAGGATAGCCCCTCTTAATCTTTGTCAAATTGTGTTAGATGGAACTGGGGTGATTTTCTCATTGAAGTGTAATTGCTTTTCTAAAAAAATCGGAAGGGTTTCATACACTTATGACAAATAATTTGCTGTAATATTATGTACCATAATCTGATATTTTCTCTCCCATCCAAGTCGCAGATTTCTTGCACTGCAGTAAATTCTCCGTTTCGACAAGGGCAAGTCACATTTTAGATTGAAAATTATAATCTATCTGTTGTTTATGTGTATGAAGGAAAGTATGTTTATGCCCAGCTTGTTTCTGTTTATGCCTTGTATATTTATGTACAGTTTACAAGGTTCATATTATCAAAGGGATGAAAGTTCAAATTACGAATCTCCTGCTTCAACAAAGGATTGATTTCCTTTAAACGCTGCACAGTGATATTTTTAAACTATCATTTATCTCTCTTAACTTTTACTGCCTTTCATAATCAGAAAAATGGGTAAGGGTCATAATACATAACAAAATGTAATATTACATATGGTCATAAAATACGCTCATAACTGGAAGCATTAATGCAAAAAAGTCGTTTGATGTCGAGAATTCGCAGTGCAAGACTTTTCTCTTGAAAATAGGCCCTACTGTCTCAGGTCCAATAGTAAGTGCATCTATTTCTTGCATTCAAAATTGTATTAATCCAAATCACGTGAGATTTATTGGCAAGACCAGCATTTTATCACAAAAAAAAGTAGGAAAAAAAGATTGGAATAAAGAATCAAAATGAAGTAAGAAAGCGGGTATGGTAATTAAAAAGTTTAACTTTGTTTATATTTTATGCTGTGATACTTATGATATGAAATCAATTTTAAGATTGTTTTTTTCACTGTGTCAAAACATAAGAAGAAGAAAATAAAATATGAGCTGTAATTTAGTTAGTTGATGTTCTTATTTTTTTAGCTTCTTCTAGAAAATGGTTTTTATCCATTTATAGAAATCATAATTTGACTGCTTAAAAAGCTCAGAAACTTTAGAGTTCCACATAATACAATAAAAACTATATCTAAATTTTGAAGAACCTAACCATCTGCGAAGCGAATGAACTTTTAAATAGTCAATGAAGCGTCCAGACAATATTTTTCATTTCAGTTAAAATCTGAATGGGAAGACTGTTTTTTTTTTAAATTTTAGGAGTCTTGAAAGAAAAAAATCCTTTTGAAAAGAATCAAAATTTCATACAAGAAAGTTAAAAAAAATATACGACAAAAGTTTGCTCAGAACACCAGAGCAAATTTTTTTCTTTTCAAATGGAGACAAACAGCATAAACCCTAACCATAACCTCAAACGTAACAAAATAAGTAAAGAAAAAAATGAGCTCGGTTAATTATCCAATTTAGGTAATACATACAAGATCGATTCATTGCATGGTTTACAATTTGTAAAGCCTTGTGCCTAACATTTAATTAATCGTTTTCAGTATTTTACAATCCTCGTTTTAATTATGTGAGGTGTTTGTGTCAGTTGCAAACTTGCTTTTATTAGGTCCTAAAGTGCTCCATGTGTTAAAACCAAGAAACAAGAACCTAACCTTCTACTGATGCATCCTGAAGTTAGTCAAAATTGAGAACTTCACGAAATGGAACAAGTTCACATTGTTTATTACTAATATGACACCAACATCAAATATTTTATGACCTTCCTCGAATTATTTTAAGGTTACAAATTTCAGGTATGTACAATCAAACTCACTTATAGTACTCGACTTGAGAGTTAATTAAAACCACTTAACCTATCTCTATAAGTATGGAGTGATTATAGACTTACATTTTGAAGGAAATTCTACAAGCAATCATTTTACATGACCTTTATAAATTCAAGATTTACTTAGTTTTTTGTTTGCACTGATTTTATGATTTTTAGCTGTAATCTCTTCTTTTTAAAATTTTACAAGCAGATGATCTGAGTATTTTCAGGTTATCCACCAGAATACCCATCTGAAAACTTGAACTGTAAGATGAAAACTTAGTAAGAACTATTCTAATTGGTTCTTTGTTCTCTCTCCTAGTCATAATTATAAGTATTTTTTTCCTCCCAAAATATGTTTTGAAGATACTTCACTCTTTTGTTGTCAATGAACAGGAGCTACCTATTTTGAAAATCCTATTACAACTTCACCCTTGAAATATGATCAAGAATCAGGAATCAGCCATTGCTAGGATTCTCAATTCCTAGTTGGTTTAAACTGTTGGTCCCCCAATACTCATACCCTAAAGAGTTTTGGAGCAGTATGTATCCTTATCATCTTATCTATTACTAAACCAGGAGGCTTCTTCCTGTAATGGCTTTGTGGTCCAATCCTCGAATCGCTCTACGCCTCAGGGGTCAAGCGTTACTCGTCACTCTTCTGATTTCATATTATAGAATACAATACGTCTGGTTACTCATCATTCAATGACTGAATTGTTCAAACTTTTAGCTTAATAGTGGAATATCAGAAAACAGAACATAACTTAAAACAAGCTGACATAAAAAATGTATACAAATTTTAGCTGAGTATTTATTTTTTCTTTCTATTTCTTCCATTCCCAGAAATTGATACTAGGCGGTGAACAATGAAGTGCGATCCTCCAATGGAACTGTTTTGATGCCAGATTTTGATTTCTAAATCTGGTTAGATTCATCCAGGAAAGGTAAAGAATATTTTTTATAATTTTATCAACAAATGTTTTCTTCATATTTTATAACTGGTGTTCTACAGTTTGTCTGTCAGAATGTTCTTTTCAATTTTATCGTCCTTTTTTTTTTTAAATGACTGGAACCAATTATTCAACAAAATCAAGAATTGGTTGCACTTAGTAATGGCCATCTTGAATGTTTGGCACTAATTTTCCCCTGCTTAAATGAATGTAAAAATGTTAAATTTCCTCTATCAAAAGGTTCTGCAATTTGAATGTCGAATATTTAATCACTTTAACATCTGATCACGTTTTCACTCTTTTTTCTAATTACTACTTAATAAATTTGAAGTATACACTTTCAGAATTTTTTGAAGATTGCCATTTTTTCTAATTGTTTTTCCCCCTTTGATAATAGTTTCATGAAAAATGTCAGAAGATGTTTACAATGCCTCCGACAAAGTTATTTTGTCCAAATTTTCCTCGGACTCTGTCAAGACAGTAAGTGATGCCAAAATATCTGCTGGAGCCTGTGGTGATTTGAAGCAAAGTCAAAAATTCACTCAGATTAAAAAAGAATTCAAATTAAGGAATGGAAACCAGAAATTGCACAACAAGAATTGCAAATTTGGGCGAAATCGGCGTAGAAACACTCAGCATTGCAGAAGCAAAGACAGGCGATGTCTTCAAATGTGTCCTCACGTCATCAAAGCCAAAGTTTGCAAAACATCACCTTTACTTGGACCAAAGTCAGATCTCAAAACAACTGCAAATATCAATGCAGTTTGTAAGTCAGATGAAGGGAATTGCTCTGTCAAAGTCAACAGAAGATGGAAACTGAAAAATGTTTTTAATAAGTTAAGATGTCTATCGCACAGAGTAGTCTTGGACACAAATTTGAGTCAAAGTAAAGTCTCGAATGAGTCGTCTGATAAAATAAGTAGTCTTGTGAGTAATCACGGTAGCTGTCGCTCATGGAAAAGCCAAGAAATGAGGGAAAGGTCATCCAAAACGATAAATGTCACAAGCTGCTCTGACAGGACTATCATTCAGTCATCGAAGTCAGTTGAACATCGTCCCACTTCCTCAGCTTGTGCTGTTGCTCCTAAAACAAGCGATGGCTCAAACAATGACGTTCAAACTGCACACTTAATTGAGTTCATCCGAGATTCAAAATCAGTGAAAATCTTGCCTCCCTTTATCTCCAGCAATATTTCCGGAAATTCCGGGAATAGCAGACAAATGAAGCGTAGAGACCAAAATGATTCTTCCTTGCAGTTCCTCCAATCAAATAAGTCTTGCTTTGAACGTCTGAGTCAAGTGAAATTGAAAACTTTAAAATCAGCCCCAGCTTTATTAAGAAACTTATCTTTTATCAATCCATCTGTGGTCAAAGCACCTTCAGAAAAAGATGTGTGGAAAGTTTCAGTAGCTGTTGATAAAGTATGTCAAACATCATCACAGATTTTACCGCTGGGAAAAGTATCAACGAGCACCAGTTGCACTTCCAAAATTTCTTGTCTGTTTAGCGACAAAGAAATTCAGAATGAGATTTCCTCACTCCATGCGTTGAATGCTTCAGTGAATAAAATGTGTCAAACAGAAAGTGTTAGAAACCTATCTAGAGCTGTAAACAAAGGCACTCAAGCAAACGAGGAAACCTGCCAGGAAATTTTGAGTGATTTCAGTCAGCCGACAAGAAAACCAACAGAAGCATCCTTCAAAGAACAAAAGTAAGTCTTCTTTTGCAAAGCCTATTCATCGATGATGACATAAAAAAACCGAGTATTTTATCCTGACATTGCGAATTTCCTGTCTTATCTCACTTTGTTGAAGGATGACAACTCATTAAACAAAAAATCAAAATTGTAGAAATTTATCTGCTTTTTCTAGAAAAGTCTTTGAAAATTTTGTCCAAAAAATATCAAGTATCATATATTTACTTCCACAAATGAAGTAGGAGTATATACTTTCAAAAACCACCATCAAGGAGCTTTTTTTTAGTTTCCTCGCATTTATGCTTTTCCACTTAGTCCAAATTGCAATTTAGGCCTCAAACATTTTAAGTCAATGTACTCTAATTTATCATGATGTAGGGCAGAAAAAAAATGGAAGGGTAAAAAAAAAAATTAATTTGAGAGAAAATTTTAGGTAAATTTTCTCTTAGAGGGTACCCTTCAATTTTTTCTGACATTCAATTGATAATTTAGTTTCTCTGAAGCGTATTCCACAAATTTTTCTGTTTCTTTTGGAATTTCAAAAATAATTAGGTGTCATGTAAATTTTGGAAAATTCTGTAACTACATAGAAGAACCAAAGTTGTAATCCTTATAAAGGTTTTTTCATCTCATTGTTTTTTCAAGTTAGTTTTTAGAATTTTACATGTCAGAATCATGATTGCTTCTAGGTCTGGGGAGAAACATTTTCCTGAACAGTATGAAAGTTTTTCATCGGAGGAAACAATATCTTGCGAAGGAAACTTATCAGATATCAGATGCTCATCTTCTGCTTTTGAGCATCAAATCCTAAATTATTGTTGTGTATGTATCTTTCATTCATTATTCATGTTATATTTCATCTCTGAGCTGCAGCCAAGGCTATGAGTATATTGTTAGTATAATATGTTAGATGTGAGACAAAAGTAACAATATGAAAGGCCCTCTAAAGTAGTGTTCAACGGTCTTTGGCTTTTGGTAATAATAAGAAAAGATTATTCAACAAACCAAATAAAATGGTTAAAAACAATTACAAGAAAGACTATAATTTTTTTATAATAAATTTTGTCGGAAAATCATTTTGTAAGATCTGTCTTCCGTCTTCAGCAGTGTCGACCTTATGGTGTTGATGTCAATCTAATTTAACCTCATTATTTTTGGATGTTAAATATCGACACCTGGACAGCCACGATCAGTTGAAATTCTGAGTAATTTCCTGGTTGTTCTATGTAAAAATTCCTTTGTTTATCTTCTATTTTCAGTGCTCAAAAAATTTGGACAGGATAAGAAAGAAACTAGGTTGGCTTGAAAATGAAAAACTGACTGAAAGAACAATAAAGAAGTGTATAGCAGACAACGAATGTGCAACAACTGAAAGTTGTAAACATGAAAAGTGCAGTCATATTCTAGCAACCAGAGAAAAATACACTTGCAGAAGACACCTTCCGAAGGCTTTGTACCCTCAGAACAGTAAATCTGAGCATGCGGTAGAAAATCATGAAATTTGCACTTCTGTTGGATACATTCAACAACCATCAATCTTGAAGTCCAGCTCTTCCTTTTTCAGGTGTGTAACACAAATAGCTCAGTTACAAGTTAAATCTTCCCTCATTTGTTCCATTTCAAAGATTTTTTGTTCCCAAGACTTGTAATTGCAAAAGCCAATTTCTTGAATGCATGTCACGAAGGATAAGGGATCGACCAATTAAAGAGGTTGCAGAAAAGATGTGTCTAATATACATAACACGATTGTAGACTATTTGTTATTCTTCAAAATTCTGTAGTTAGATCATTTCAGTGTAATGACGTCTAGTTCTTGTCATGAATCTAAATTGTTGTGAAAGCAGGAACAGCAAACATCAAATCATCCGCACATGGTGTTGTCCGTACTTTGCATTATCCAGGTTGGTTTGCCAAGTGCTTGTGATACGTGGACAAAATTTTGCCCTCTTTCATAATCTTCCTTAGAATGCAGACTGTTTCCAAAGTTTGCCCAGCAAGTTTTAAGAAAATAAATTCTTCCATCAAATTTGATGCAATTGAATTTTGAACTACAGACTTAATTTTTTCAGAGTGGATCCTCACAGAAACCATGTCAACTGTCATGCATGTAACATCCACAGAAACCATGAACTATGGGAATCTAAGAACTCTTGTTGTTATGATTTTTCGTTGACTCGTGCCAACTTCTTGAAACTCTATCCGGAACCCTACATCAATCATCTCTCGAACGCTGTATCAAATGTGCAATTAATATTCCACAAAGAGGGCAAGGTAGGTCAAGTTATTAGCTCAAATAAGTGTAAGTCTTAACTTTTAAGCATAAGTTTTGTTTTTTTGATCGGTTTAGGACTTCAGTACTTCACTGAGATCATAGCCAGGTAATAATATTTAAAGCTAATAAATCAATCATCTACAGTTTAGTTTATTGAAATTAATTCTAAGTTTTTGAAGTGAAGCTGCATAGCTTAAGAATAATCTGAAGAGCCGATAAACATCATCAATTCAGCCTCAACACTCTTTTCTCACGTCCTTTAGTATTATCAAAACATATTTGCTTGCTCCCTTCCAGAACCAGAAACAATTGTATGTCTGTCAAGAATGCAAGATGAATGCCTCGTGGAATCGACATGCTCGTAAACACCGGTTGAGTCCAAAGTGGCGGAAATCAATCTCAACTTGCGATTCTCAAACTCCTTCTTCAGTCCCTGATGCCTATTCTTCATCTACTGATGCTTGTAGCAAGACGTTCACAAATTCAAATTCTTATCACTGTAATAAGGTAACCTTCCTTAAAATACCTCTGAGTCGTTAGAAAAAAGTTATGTATGAAAAAATAGGAGAGGGGTCAGAAACTGCTCAAGGATTCAATGAGGTGGTTAAAATTTTAAAAAATTGTCCTTCTTGAAGCTTTCCTTCAATCATGGACATCTCTTTCTCCAAGAACCTCACTCAAAACTCAATGCAAAGCCCAAATTTAATTGCAGCATTAAAAATTGTAAGTCTGTGATAAAGATTTCACAACGCAGTTGTTTCAATTTGTAGTTAAATCTCAATATATTTCAGGTACTTTTATGAAAATGGATTATACTGACAGCTACTCTACGTTCATTACAAATCATACTAATCAGAAAAAATCCGAGGGAAATCCTAAAATTTGACCATCAATCCCTTTTGATCTTCAAATTGGTTAGTATTTATTCTAAGAGATAAGTAAAGGCCAACACTATTGGAGCGGTTCTGCGACATTTTTGGTCCGAGTTTTGCCTCTCTTTCAATTCACCCATTGAGAATTTTTAAACTTTTGGATCTCAAAAAATTTCTAGGTGTCAAATTAACAAATTTTACGTAAAGTATTACTCACAATATTTGATAATGAAATACTTTTGAGTAAATCTAAACAGCTCCAGTGAAGATGGCAAATTAACAAATAAAATTTTCAGAGATTTTTACTCAAGTCATACTATTCATATTATTTCGAACTATTTCCTGCTCAAATTTGTTGTCATATCCGATATGATACAAGATTTTTTGACTGTAATGAACTTTCTAAAGAATATCTGACAATTCCTACATAATTAATCAGCTAATTGATTATAAAATTATTCTTATCAGTATCTTGTAGATTTACCTAATTTTCTTTTAAAAGTAACGGAAAATTTTCTTAGCATCAGTCTTTTTTTGTATTTCTGTCCTCAAATTCAAGTATCAAATGTTCTTCTTCAGAGCAAGCAGATGCAGCAGAAGAAAGTTAAACGGCGGCGCAAACCCAGACAAGAAAATTTCAGACCAAGTTACAAAGATGTAGGAAACAACATATCACAGCTTGAGATGAACTCAGATCAGGGAACGTTGAACCATGGGGTAAAAAAGACACATTTCCTTTAAAAATTTTGTATTCTTTAAAACAATATGAATTTTGTCTTTTTAAAATTTAATCATAAATTGAGGAGCTTGGAGGGCAAGGCGCACAAGTGCAGTTTTTGAAAAAATTGAGAGATTCATGATTTAAAGTAAAACTAGTGATGCATATATTGTATAAAATTTGCTCCCAAATTCCAATTCTTAAGCATCAAAAATTGAGTTTGAACTATCTATCCGCCCTAAGAATCCGTGTAATTTCGAAACTTCAAAATGGTTTCTCGAAAAAGCAAATACTGCACCTCTGCCCCTTGTCCTCCAAGCCCCTCAATTAAATCCAGAGACAATATTTTTGAAACATATTTTAACAACCACTTTTCTTATGAAATAAAAATAAACTTTTTTAATTTTACTTTTCAAGTAGGTATTGGTACTCGCAACAAGTAAATTGACTTCTCCTGGCGGTTTGTGACTTAAGCGCCTAGGAAATAAGGAAGGCTATGTTTAAAAAGTTGGCACAACCTTAGGACAGTATTCATGGTCGTTTTTTAAATCTTAAGGCCCTCTTTAGCCATAAGAGTTACACTGGTTAAGGGTGCTCTAACATTTAAAGAATGGTCATTCATAAATATGACCCTAGACCTCTGTTGCAACCTTGCTCTTTACAAACCATATTGGTCCATTATTAAAAGTTTGTTTAACCTCCAAAAAACGTGTAAATTGCACCTAAAAATTAGGTTTTCCAACGGAATGGCTCCAAAACTTTGCGCTAAAGTGATAATATTACTTGCTTGCATCATTGAATTTTTACCAATTCAGCTAATTTTAAAAAAAATCTCAATGCAAGAAGACGCTACGAGTATTGCAAAATCTCTGGGAACTAAATCTAGTTGTTGACTTGTTCATTTAATGTCTGTCGCTCGTTCTTGAAGTTTATCCTCCTCATTTTACAGTACTTCATAGTGCCTTCTTCAACCATAAGCTGATGGTCTTTTCATTGTGAACTCTTCAGACCTGAATGAGCACTCGCTGGGCAATGGTTGCTGGAAAGGTTGCGGCAATATTTTAGTAACATTTCGACAACAATTGCCTGGGTGGGCAATAACGTAAAATTTAAGAATAGTCTCTTGGATTGTCAAAATAACTCCTTCTTCAATTATGATTTTACAGGATGGTCATGGCAGTATGTTAGATCCATCTAAGCAGTGTTCAATGAACAGCCCCCAGCATAAAACAACTGATGCCTTTTTACCACCGCCACCCCCTCCACTTTATGAGTATCCTGCTTACAGGTATGTACAACTTAATCAGTTTGATAGTTAATTGTAAATTTCTTTTTCCTTTTGATTTAAGGTCCATGGTATGGGAAGATGAGCTGATGAGCTGCTGAGCTACGGAATTGGCACCATTGAGATCAGAGTGTTTGACTCAAAGAAAATGAGAAAATTAAATCGTATAAAAGGATGTCTGCAATGTGACAAACTGAGATCCATATTCTGAGAGTTTCACCATCAATATTTAATTTTTTATGGTAATATTCTCTGGTACCTGGAAGCGGCTCTCTGGTACATGTATAAGTAATAAGGTATTTTAATTTCATGTCGGTGAAGGGCCTAAAATTACAGTCTTAACCAAGAATTTGGAGTCCTGAAAACGGCCTGAAAAGTAGGCTATTTTTTTTCAAGACTGTGTTTTTAAATGATCCAGTTCAAACTCTCATGACTCCAGTAAGGTTTCAACATTTTTGGACATTTTTTGCCAGTACAAATATCCCTTAGAAATTATTGTACGCACCAGTGCAAGCAAGCCAATGTTTAATTTTATTATATGGACGTCTTTTTTCCTGTCAAGGGTCATATATTGCTTATCACTTGCTTTATTTTTACAGCTGTAGGTACAATGAAGGAGAATGCACAAAAACCTATCCTCATGGTCAGCGGTTCAGAGTAAATTCACAAAAAAAATCTCCGGAGGCCATTGGATCCAAAATGAATGAACCAATCGGTCCACGGCAAAAGAATACTCCTTGTAACAGAGTACAGGAATCATCTTCATTATTGAATGAATACCAAATTACCAGGCATTCATCTCTCAAAGGCATTGAATCATCTCATTCAGAGGTAACTGATAAATTTTCTCTCGAAAGTTGAATTCCATCTTTTCTGAAGTTTCCAGTGGGCAATATCTCTGTTGATTTTGGGTATAGAAATGTGCCATTGCATTCGGCCAGATCTTATTACTACTTACTAATTTACAAAATATTAACATCAAAACTTCTTATGTAATATGCCACAACATATCGCCGGTGAAACTCCCACACCACATATCTTGTTTATATGGTGTTTGAAATATCCGCTCCTCTTTTATTTTTTTAAAGGAGATAAAGTCAATATGTTTCCTTGAAGTATTCTTAAAATTTTCTATGCACAGAGAAGAACAACCCCGGCAGTCTTTGAGAATTGATGTTGAGTAGTTCTCCATTTAAAGAATGAAGTGTGACAGGAAGTCTGCAACATCGCAAGCTGAGGTACGTCTTTAGGGAGTTTCACCACCATCCTTTGTTATTTAAGGTACAATTTGTCTTCCATATCAAACTCCCCAAAATAGAATTCGTCTCTTAAATGGATCTTGTTAATGTTTCAATGGTGTGAAAATGGGCGTTTATTTACTCTAACTGGGATTTAGTGTGGTATCCTGCTTCATTTTTCAAAGATTTTTCAACTTTTTTTTCCAGACTTCTCATGCTTTTGTCCAACCAAACAACCGAAAATATGTAACAGAAAAAGTAGGAGCAGGTTTTTCAAACTACAACAAATCTTCCGATTATTTACTGAGGTACCCAGGATTTGGCGATTGCGTCTCATCGCAACCAATCATACTCAGTCAGAAGAAGAAACAAGCCTCTGCAGATACCAAAGTTCGAAAGAAAATCAAAGACAAATATCGAAGAGATGGAGCGTCAGTCCGATGTTTGATCCGAGTGAGGAATGATTATTTACGTTTATGTCGCAGGCAAATAGTCAAATCAGGCATATTTTGTCAAATTACGAGTCGTGTAGTCAAATTTTGAAAATGTACAAATTTTAGAAGGTTTTCAAGAAAGACATCTTGAGTTTTGAAAATTCTAAAAGTAAAAATTCATCAAATTCAGGGACTTTCCTCGAATACTCTTCCCCAAATGCTCCTTATACGTTTCAAATGCCAAAATTTGAAAAATTCTTTATTTTATGACATGCAGTACATTTTGAGATGAATGTTAGTTCCAGGGCCAAAGATTATTATGGATAACTTTGTATGATGCACATTCGTTCAGTGAATAATTTCCTTCGTAAACAAACAATATGAATTATTTTGTCTAAAATTAGCAAATGAACCAAAATTTGAATTTCAGTAAAATTATTTGACTATTTGCCCAGGCGTTTGAAAAAATGCTTGATTCAACTATTGCCTGTCACACCCCCAAACTATTATCTAACTTCAAATATTATATTTTATCCACACAGGTGAGCTACCATCAAACTAGTGTGACAAACATCAAGCAAACTAATGCATAGATGTAGGGGAACATCACTTTTTGCCTTGTCAAACTAGTTTCAACTGAGCTAAACCTGGTGGGCACAGCTAATTTTATGCAATCGCTGAACTACATTGGCCAAAGTTCAAAGTAAATTTGCCTTTGTAGATGAGATGAACTAGATTTAGGTACAGGAAGATAGATTATCAGGACACTAAAATGCAATGGGTCTAATTAACGCTGTAATTTTAAAAAACAAAAAATAGATGAAGATCAGTTGCAAAGTTCGAGCAGGAAAAGTTGCCCACAGGCTAATTGCTATTTGTAGTAGTATGTTACGTATTAATTTTCACCATTTTTAGTGAATCGATTTAAAATTCAACTTACCCTTCTTCTTGTTGTAGGTAAATTATCAAATGCAATGGAATAATCCAGCTCCATTCCAAGAGAGAAATTATATCAATTAGGTTTCTGAAGTGTTTCTCTAAACAATTTCTTATTTTCTCGTCTAGTTTGATTTATTTTTCTGAATAATTTTATTTTCTTCTTGTTAATTTTCTTGATCACTATTTTCTTTTATTCAGGAAGCTTTGATAACAGAAAGAAACAACAAGTATGGAAGGAAAAGTTTGACAACAGAAAAAGAAGAGAATTGTCAGTCAAGAAATTTTTCAACAGCTGAGTCCTTTACAAGAATGACAACTTTGCATAGTAAAAATCAATCAGATTTTTCATCTGAAACACATAAAAATAATGTTAAATCATGCTCCTTCAATAAAAAGCCAGCAAACGAACATACCATCCCTGGCGCATTCCAATCATCTAAAAACACATTCTGTCAGTTGTCAGATACGTCGGTGATATCAGAAACTGCCATAGAAGTATCAGCCAGGGCCCACTTCAATGACAAACATCGTAAAATTTTCAGAAGTGAGAGTATGCAATGGCCTAATATTTCAAACTCAGCGAAGAGGGAAGTTACCAAACGCTTCAGTGAAGAGTTCACCAGTCAGCGACCTGTTTTTGAGGAGAGACATTCAAGCACTAGAATAGAGAACGGCACTCACGAAAGCTTCCGAAATGAGACTGTAAAAACGTTACCACCGTCTGGCCATGATTTGAGGACCAATGAAGATTTATCTTCCTCTAATGAGTCACTGTCCTTATACTTCAGGTTAATGGATGTCATAGCGAAAAAACGACAGCAGTTCAAAAAGGAAGAAAGGAGGAGGATGAAATTTCAGGAACCAAAACTTATAAACAAAACTATTGTAGCCGCAAATAAAGACTGAAATAAAATGTAATTATTATTCCTACACTTGGAATTTTTTATTGCTCCTCCTTCATCAACGTATATTTACCTGCACTTAGTTTCCGTCCTCTATAAATTGAATGGCTGTGAGGACAAGGCTTATGAGCAAAGTGTTTTGTAATTATTTGGGGAAATACATATGTGTTCTTAAGTTTCAAAATTACATGGAGCCTTTTGGCGGAATGAAAGTTCAAAATCACAATTTTATGTATAAAAATTGGATTTTCGCAGTGATATCATCACATAATATATTTCAAGACTAGTTCTGGTTGAAATCGCTAATATCTCAATTTTTTCATTAACTGCTTTCATGCGCCTTGACTTCCGAGTCCTTCAACTGCAGTTTTTCTGTGCGCTAGTTTATGTAAATAATTTAAATCCTACTCATAGTCGCAGTTATATTTGGCAAAAACTGATTAGGAATGTTAGCCTCCTTTTTTAATAGAAACAATTCGTAGAAGTCTTTGTTAGTCAGCAAAAAAGGTGATTTGGTGGAGATTGAAAGAAATATTAAGCTAAAATTCAAGCAACTATCCTGGGACTCGCCAAAAAATTTTAAGTCCCTGTTGCCAGCATTGCGATTTCTTTCTGTTATTGCATAACGAGGCTTTAATAATATTTAAGCACATGAAGCTGGGAAAAATAAATTTCTACAAATTTATAAGGTAAAACTGAAAATTTTTACTTTTTTAAACTTTCAGAATATGAGTACGTACAGTAGAACCTTAATTATATTCGGCTTGATGTGGTGCCATTAGGATAACTCTGCATAAGTAATTGCTTTTGATACAGTTGAAGTTCCGCGACATTTTTAATTGAATTCACAATGCATAATTTGAATAATACTTGGTTTTTTGATGACTCTGGCAGTGCTTTTTCAACTTTATTATATGAATAGATACGTTGAACTGCATTGCCTGGTGTAAAACTAAGTACACTAATGAACTAATTTTTGGAGATTGCTCTGTATAGTTATAAGATTCTGCCGGAATGTGTAACTTGGAAAGTTCAAAAGTCGTAACTCTGAATCATGACTCTTCTACTCTCTTTTTTTTAAGCCATAAGGAAGTGGCTGGTAGCAGTAAACTATTTCTCTAAATGCCAAGGAAGTTATCATGGTAATTTTAAACAAAATGCACTCACTCGGAACCTGAAGCTAAATTTAAACTTTTGCCGCCTTGAGCTGACAACAGCTTGCCGCTGCTGAGATTTGACAAGGATGACTTTTGAAGAGAAAAGAAAGAAAGAAAAGTAGACACAGAAACATGAGAAAAGATGAAGTGAGTGAGGTCGTCCCCTTTGAATTCTGCCATCTCCTTCCGAATTTGAATTTGCCGCCATGGGCCGGACAGCTACTTTAGCGCACTCTATCGTAAACATGGCCGACTTTTGTGTGACTTTTGTATACGTTGTTTTTTGTTTTTAGGTTATGTTAAAATAAAATTGAGTGCCCACGTGAGTTACAGAATTCCAAAGTTTTGAAGTAATTTGTCGCTTGATTTGCGTGAATGATCTTCTCTTTCCCTCCTTTTTCTGCTCTTAAGCATTAATTAATTCATGTCTTACTTTTAGCCCTAATTTTTCAAGTTATTGGGATCATCTCCGAATCTGATATTTCCAATCGTTTTACGAATAGGTAACGAATCCTGTAAGTAACACTCATTTTTTTTGTTCTAAGATCCACCTGCTGACGTTCTATTTATTGTACCGCTCAATTTTTTGTATTGAGCTAAACACAGTACCTAAGCTGCGTTGCCAAAGTAAGCTGGTCGGGACTCTTTGAATACTAAATTATCCGATTCCAAATGGTCGGCGTTGTTGAACTCCTGTAGAATTACCAGATGGCCTGTTTGTTTACATTAGAAAGCTTAACGTTTCTCCCTAACGCTGAATGATCTCAGGAGGCCGATAGGACCGTTGGCTTGTGTTTGGAAATAGAAGAACCAAACAGAATCAGACAAGTTGACTTGGACAATGCATCTCAAATCATAGTCCATGACAAATTAACGTAAACATGCGAGTCTGGAAGTCTACAGCTTCAAAACAGTGACCATTATACGCTGATAGAAGAATTGAATTTGCTTAAAGAATTCGCCCGAAAATAGCATATAAATGAAGCCTTTTGGGTTTCTCTACTTTGACTTTCATGGAACCTAACGAATGAAGATGTCCCCTAGACTGAGAGAGGAACGCCCTGACAGTTCGCTTGTAGCAGTCACCCATTGCGATCACAAGCAACCGTTAGTGATCTCTGAGTATTTTGAATGTTTCAGAAAACATGGGGATGAAAAGACAGAAGAAACAAAAGAAAAAGGCCCAATCTGAAATTATTTCCGTCAAAGCTCCTCCTCCTGCAGCAGAAAAGAAGGAAAGTGACGAAGAAAGTTCAGACAATGATCAGGATTTATTGGACGAAGTTGATGAAGAAGATTTGAAGTTTTTGGAAGATGCTGCCAGGAAACGCAGTTATAGTATCCTACCAAAATTGAAAAAAAGACCCAGGTGAGTTTTCTGCTAATAAGTAAATAGACTTTGCCCAAAATTTAAATAATAGAATACAAAAAGGAAAATGGATGAAATGAGTCTTTAAAGGATAGGGGATAAAAAGGAAAAGTTCAACTCGAATATTTCATGCCAATTACTTGCACACCGTCACCCAGAAAAAACACTGAAGTGACATTTCTTTAGAGGGGAAAAGCGATGTCAATTGTGTCGTCTGGGTTTCACATTTATGCCAAGTTTATAGGTTTTTCTGATTTTTACCTTATTAATCAATTGAAAATTTTCAAAAACATTAAAGATTGCTAACTGCAAGTCCTTACAATTTCACGTTAAAAGGAATATATCCACTGAATTTCATCTACAAAGTGCATCTCATGAATCTCTCGTTTTTAGAATTTATTGTTGACCAAATTTCAGCCTGTGTCTCCAAAACAAAAAAGCCTACCTCTCCTATGAACTTCTATTCTTGGAGTCAAAGGCACAAACAAAAGATTTAAGAGAAGCTCAAAACAAAAGTTGAACAAGGGCAAAAAATTTTATGCAGAAACATGACCTAAAACGGACATGGAAATGAATTCAGGACGCTTAAGTAGGTGTCTTACAACATTATCATCAACTGCTGTAAGAATAGAAAATTTAAACTATAAATTATAAATATACATGAAATCTTGGCTATTACACGGCGAGGCTAATGATGCTTTTGGAGTTATTGCATGTTTTCTTTTTGGGTTATTGTAACCAGTCAAGTTAGAATATCTGAGATCCAATTCTTCCAGAGCAGAAGAGTTTTCTGTTTGACAAATACCACAGCTCACATGGCCTCACTTCAAGTTTAAGGATCCTCTGCTATTTTTTCTGTCCCTACAGATTTGATGAAGAGAATATAGAAGAAAAATACCTGGAAGAAGAGGCTAATGAACAAAATGAAGAATCCGAAAAAAGGTATCTGTTACCAATTAAAACCAAGAAAGGAGTCATAAACAGAGTCACAGTAAAGACTGTTGGTAAGTATTTCTAAAGAAACCGAATATTGTGTGTATGAGTTTTTACTTCATAGCAACAGCAAATTCTGAAAAAGACGCAATAGTTTAAACCTGTCCTTCATGATTTACTGTGGATAATCAGTACAATCGACAATAATTTTCAACAGTTCCGTTAGTTTGTCCAGTTTGGTGAAAAAACTACAGAAGAAGTCAGGAACTTTTTCATGCTGTCTGTTAGAGCTTTGTAGGTGACAAGAGCATTGCAAAGTCACGCTGATATGGCACAAATTAATTGAAGCAAAGGAATCATCCTGTTCTTCATAGCTCCTCCCATTAAAATGTACCTGTACATATTCCCTTTTAGCATGAATACATCCTGTTTGCATGAGAGATGTAGAAAATTCAAAACTTTCCCATTTTTTCATTTTGTTCTCTGATTTTTAAAGACTCTGAATTTTTATGATGTAGAAATTGTTTTTCTGTTACCTTTTCGGTTGCTTTTTACCAATTATAGCTATTTTTTCGTGTAAAGCACAATTTTTATGTTGAATAAACTGGCCTCCTCATTTACAAAACTCTATTTTCACCCCTTTAGCTTTTGTTCCTCAGTTGTTTACGTAAGAAGTCTTTGCCCTGGTTTCCATTTAACCCCCCCCCCCCCNAAATGTATTTGTACAATTTTAATAATCCTAGCTTTATCCATTTTATAGATGAAGAAGAACGTCAGTTGGAAGAAGAAAGAAAATTGGAGAGGCGGCAAGAGCAGAAACGATTAAAGAAGGAAGCAGGAAAACAAAAATCAGAAGTAGAAAAGGCAGACGCAGATGAAGACGAAGATTTGGAGTTTGAAGATGAAGAGGAAGGAGACAAAACGGAGCAATTTGTTATTGACCCTAATGAACCCATCAGCACAGCACAGCTGATCGCTGCTCGCGAAAAGCAGCTAGCACGCTTCAAATTAAAAATAGGTCTTCTGGCTAGCCGTACGTTAGAAAATCCAGAAAAAAATGTGAAAAACTTACAAGAGTTACTCCAAATATTGGACAGCTGTCCGATAGATATTAAACTTACTGTCAGCAGATGCGTCATCGTTACAATGACGGAAATTTTCAATGATCTTTTGCCTGCATATGAAATTAAATTCCATGAAGAGGAAACAGATAAAAAACTGAAAAAAATCACAAAAGAGAGGCTGGATTTTGAGCATAACCTTTTGAATGGTTACAAAAATCTGCTCGTCAAATTAGAACAGTTTGTCTCAGCTCTGAATAGAAAGAGTAGCAATAATCTGGAGTTGAAATTAAGCAAACTGTCAATAAAATGTCTCAGTGATTTGTTAGTAGCTCATCCATATTTTAATTATGCAAAGAACATTGCTCAGCTTCTAGTTGTCTATTTAAATTACAAAGATTCTGGTATTCGAACCATTGTAGCAAAGGGTATTAAGCAGATTTTCCGACAGGACAAAAAAGGTCTAATATCCTTGATAATCACTCGCTTGATCAACCGACTAATCAAAAATCGTAATCAGGAACTTTATGAGGATGCAGTTCTGGTCCTTTTACACCTGAGGATTACAAAGGTATCAAACGTTTTCACTCCTTATGATATAGTAAATACCGTTTTTTTCTATCATATTGCCTGTTAATCATTCCTCCTTTTGTATCCTTTTCTTTATAAGAGAAAACTTTTTGATGGATTTAATTATATTCAGTTGTCTTTAAAAACTGTTTTAGCACTACCACTCTAAAATTTTAGCAGTTGTTCAAGCAGAGAGTAGCACGCTGATTGTTCCAAATCCTAGAATAATCCATCCAAAAGCAAAAACAATCCAGCCTGCAATTTAACTATTGGTCTGTTTGCTGTCCTGGTGCGTACAGCTTTGCTCTTGAATGTGTGTGCAAAATAATCATATTTGCTCCTAGATACATTGACTCTTACTCTATCACACTTCAATTTTGTTCTTCACAGTGTGCCAATTTCTCAAATTTTTCAGGTGAATTTAAGTGCTGAAGACGAACAGCGAGACGATAGGCGGAGATTCATAAAGCGGCAGAAAGTTCTTATTCGACTCTCTAAAAAGCAACAGAAACATAAGAAAAAGTTGGAAAAACTTGAAAAAGAGCTCCTAGAAACCAAGGGCGAAGAAGACAGGAAAAAGAAACAAGACTGGCAACTGGAGACAACTCATTTAGTTTTCACAATCTTGTTTAGGATTTTAAAGAAAGTTCCCAATAAGGACCTGTTAAGCGCCGCTTTGCAAGGATTAGCTAAGTAAGTACATATTTGTACATAATAATAATGTTCACTGGTAATGAACTCATAAGACAGTACTCGTCTCCCAAAAGCTCAGCCCAACTAAAAGCAGAAATAATCTGTGCAGAATCAGAACTAATTTCTGCCATGTTGTATGCGACTCAAGGCAAAGACTCCACTAAGCTTAGGGGCTGTCCATAAGGTACGCTAGACACCAAGGGTTAAGGAGGGGTCAAGAGGTATCCTACTGGGAGAAGGAAGGGGGGTAAACTTTGCCCTATGCACGCCATAATGCATGTTTGAAAAAAGAAAAAATGAAATTTGAAAATTAATTTCTCCTGAAAAGTGTCGGAATTTTTTTTTTGCTCTTTCCCTTTTCTCCTCAGTTGTGTTTATTTCTTCCTTTCAAGTGTGACCGTTCACAATTAGTATTTTTCGAAATATCTTTCCTGAGAATACATTTTTTGCTTCAAAGGCTGATTTAATTATTCAGGGGGGGGGGGAGTTTCAAAGAATGATTTTCCCCAGGGGAGAAGGGGGGGTCTAAAAACAACCAAAAAACGTAGCATAATTTATGAACAGCCCCTGAACTCTTCTCTCAGTTTTCATCTAAATCTAATGAAGATTATTTCTCCAAACGCCAGTACATTAGCTGCAGTTTGACCGAAGCAATCAGTTTCTTAATTCTTTTTATTTTTAATCCTTGCACTTAAAACAAACTTTGAGAGAAATCACCACAGTGAATCATCCTGATAATCTTTAATGATCTCAAATGAATCTATGCTTGATAATGTGATTCTAATATGTGAGATAGGCCCCAGCAATTTGTATGAATGCAAAACTCAACTAAGCGAGGCAAAATTGATCAGTATTTATATCAGTTGATGAAAAATGGGAGACCTGTAGATAGCCAATTTTGGTATAACAGTGCCTTAAATACAGTATTTGAGGTATTTCCTTTACTTTCAGATATTCTCAATAAGAGATGACAGGAATGATCTTAGCAACAACTATACTGATGCGGGCTTTCTGTATGTAGTCCCTGTGAAAAAAAAAAAATTGATTTCTTTGATTTGTAAATGTGCTTTTTCTTGAACCCTAGGTTTGCTCATTGTATAAATTTGGAATACTATCAAGACATAATGAAGGTGCTCAATGATTTAATTGAAGAAGAAGATGAGGGTTTGCAGAACCGCGAACAGCTCCTGTGCGTTCTGACCGTCTTCAAAATCCTCTCAGGCCAAGGCGAAGCTCTAGATATCCAACCACTGAAATTTTTCTCTCATCTTTATGCCAGTATCCTAGAAATTCATGCTGGTTAGTAACATTCTTTAATATTTTGTTTATTAAAATGAAGAAGAAACAAATTTTGCGTGAGAGCTTTTTTTTTAAAAAAAAAAAAAAAAAAAAAAAAAATAAAGAAAATTGAATAATTTCAACCTACCTTCCCAAAACCATAGACTTACCTTCTAGTGGGTTCTCTTTCAGCAAAAAATTAAAAAGATGCAATAATCTTCTTGTATCTATGTAGTGATCAGAAGTGAAAGTATGTTAATATATTTCTGAAACAATGTTTTTTCTAGGTAAGTCGTTTTTATTAAATTTCAGCCTTCGGTTTTCATTCAACTTCAATTTCATTTTGAAATTTTGCATTAGTGGAGTTACATCAATTTTCATAATAATCAATAGAATAAAAAAAAAAAAATCCAAATTAATTTTTTTCTCTAAAAAAGAATCCCCCCCCCCCCCCCCCATGTATCTATTCCATTTCTTTCTTTTTTCCAGGTGAGAACATTGAAACTCTGAATCTAGTGATGCAATGTTTAGAGGAATTACTTTCAACGTTCAGAAGGAAATTGACAAAGGAGAAACTTATTGCATTCACCAAACGAATTACCACCTTTAGTTTGCAGACATTGCACAATGGAACTTTAAGCTGTATGGCGTTGCTGTTTTCAATGATGAAGGTATTTTTCCCCTTTTTATTCTTACCAAAAGCAAGTTTACCAAACTTTTAAAAAACATTAATCCAGCTTGGACCATCACCTCCTCTTATTTCATAAATCCATGTGATTTCAAGAAACTTGCCCGTAAGCGCTTTTAATTTTTACACTATGTTGTGTGGTATTACCGAAGCTTTCAGCTTTTACTTGCATAAAGTCCATGGAGAGGAGAAGAAAATTTCGGTTTTTCTCAGAAAAATTGTACCTGCTGTTGATTTCCTTATACAAATAGTTGTGATTATAATACTTGCATACTTTCTCTTCCTCTTTGATGAACATTGCACAACCAATATTACTTACTCCAACACATTATTCAACTCATTTGCAGAGTTGCAGAAAGTTCTTCGCACTCAAGTAAATCAAGTTTGCTCTCAGAAAAATTCTATCTTAGTATAAGGGCTTAGTATGCAGAAAAGGACCCATTTTTGTAAAAAAAAAAAAAAAAAAAAAAAAAAAAAAAAAAAAAAACCAGCGTGTTTAGCTAATTTCTTCATTAAAACCAACACACAGTTGGCTTCTTTCACTAAAATCTATGCTGCCTCTTGTTTCCAGAGAAGTGGAAAAAAGGAAAAATGGGGGAAAAAAAAAATCTGTGACTGCTCTCGCTAAAAGATGCATCAAGATTATGACTATGCAATTTAGCATTTTCAGGACCCATGCTTATTTATATTCCTACAAGAATTTACAAGAGGTAATTTCCTCTTCTTTTCATCTCTTTTTATAAAATTTTGTGAAAGATTGTCTCAGTAATACAAATTTTCCTACTCAATCTTTACAGTGGAACAAAAATATGGAATTGTTGCTTGATGTCGAAACAACTTTTGGTCAAGGTGTCTATCATCCAGAACTGAAGGAACCAGACTTTTGCAATGCCAGCAGTACCGCCATGTGGGAATTGACTGCTCTAATGGTAATTTTTCCCCCTCTCTGCTAATTGTGTTTTCAAAAGTAGATTTGCTTTACTCTACTAATAAAATTAAGCATTAAATCATTCAGGGCAAACAAGAAAAAACACTAAGATAAAAATATTCTTTCAGAAGAGTCCCATTTTTGCCATTCTCAAAAAAAGGGCTTTTTTTGCATTTAAGGGTTTTAAAAAACTTGATAAAGGGTTAAAAACAACTTGAAAAATTCTCAGAAGCTCAGTTTTTTCTGTACTTTCAGAATATGCATTTTAAAAAGTGGGTGCCACTGGCTCATTTCTCTCAGGGTTACTACGGTCAGAGATTTACGGGAGAACCAGGAAATAACATGGATTTAAAAAGTATAGGAAAATGACTAAGTGTCAGGGAAAAATTGTTTAATCACCTCTATTTGTGTTGTAGTTTGGGTGTGACGTTTCGAACAGTAAATTTTGCCTACGAACTTTTTCAAATCTTGTCTTTCTATCCATTTGGCATTTCCTCGAATGTCCAGGAGTTTTACAAAACTGTGTGTGGAAATTTAGAAAAATGTCAGGGAAATTCATTTTCTGTATTCTTTGGTAACCCTGATTTTGTTTTATTGCTACATTTTCTGAAAAGTCTGATTTTTTCCCGCAGCGTCATTATCACCCTTCTGTTCAAGAATTTGCACCGCATATCTGTTCAGGAGCTTTAGATAGGAACAGCACTATTCCAGAGGAGCTAAGAAAGTAAGTAAAACGGTTTTTCCAACAATTTTTCTTCTGGTTCCTGTTGACCGAATGCCCTCAAGAATTTTTAAATGTACAGAAAGTAGTAAAATATGAGAGGTATTAGTACCGTGAAATACAGTTGTACTAATTCTGGTAAAATCCATTAATTTTACTTTTGGTATCAAAGTGTTTTACCTGGTGGGGGGAGGGGGACCATGAAAAAGGAATGAAATGAAATTAAAAAATTTTCCATGAGCCCTGACTTGAACGTAGGATGTGCTAGGTGAAACAAGCAAGTTAACAATGAGCCGTTTTGGTTCTTCTTATTGCTCATGGTTCTTTGAACAATATTTTTTATGCGTTACTCAATGTGAGCTGCTCAGCTGTTCTATTCAATTTCCAGCGAGTAAACGCTGATTTTTGCTCATGCTTTTCGGAGGGGTTTTCTCACCTCCATTCATAAAAACAAAACAAAAAATGTGCCCCTAAAATTATCTTTTGTATATTCATACAAAATTTCAACTCAATTTTTGGGTTACACCTTTGAAGTTCCTCTGATGAGTCAAAAAAGGAAAATTTGGGGTGAATTTTGTTTTTCATGTGTTCCTGTGACTGAAGAATATTTTGTTGGAGAATGAGTTGAATCAATAGGAAGGCCCCAGATGAGAGATCGATTAAATTCAGAAGACTGGAAATCCCAAGAGGAATGAAAGTGAAAGGTAGGGGTGCAGAAACATCCCCAACACGTTACCAGCCGGTTGAGCGAGGCTGCTGAACCTCTGTAGAACAAGGCGAAAACAGAAGAGCCCCTGTGCTAACAAGAAAAATGAGGGAAACCTTACAGATTTTTTCCAAATTTTGCGGTTTACAGCGTTTTAGCTGTGGAAAGTTTTTTTGTTTTCTTTTAAATAAGTTTGCATGGGGAAGTGATCATGAATTTAGGTCGAAAAAAGGGGAAGGCGTGGAGATTTCTGCACCTCTGGTGAAGGGATAGAGAATTTAGAACCAAGATAGGTCTCAGTGACAAATTATTGCCCTGCTCACACAGAGCTTCAGTGCTAGAGTAGGAGAAGACTTGTGAAGTTACTTCAATTTAAAACCAAGGATTAAATTATATTGAATAAGATTTTGATATGCAATTTGTCTAAAGCGCCTTAGACCAATCAACCAGCCACCACTGTGAAGATTTAATAATAGTATTGCAGGCATATTGACATTATATCGTAAATCCTCAGCTTTTTGCATTTGAATTGTCTCTCTCATGAATCCAACATGTCTCAAAGTGATTTACCTTGTGGTTTTTTTCAGGACGAGTGTTGAGCTTTTGAACGAATATGATCCTCACACAGTTGCATTCAAACCTTCTGTGCCTCCACCGGAAATTCCCACAAATGATAAGCGTCTTACATTGCATTTCTTTGAGGTCAAAGATAAAGATCTCAAAGTTCAAATTGATGATGCATTCGACAAGGTGAAAAATGTTGATTTCTCCAGTTTGATGATCAAAGGACTGTAAAAATACTTATTTGCTGTTATTCCTGTACAGCTTGTTTTATTTAAGATTTTTCAATGTAAAAGAAATGTCTTTATTTTATTTTTTGAGTATTCTCCTTGTCAGGAGAGCCAGGTATGCATTTTTTGTGTGTAAATAATTTGTGAAATGATAACATTAAAAACAAAAATAAAGGAACCAACGTTTATTTTAGAAACAAATTTTCAAAGTATAAATCCAAATCAAAGTATATGTATTAATATACATGTGATTGTTGACTATGGTTCTTGTACAAATATTTCTGTTCATTTGTATTGTTTCATCCTCTGTCTTTTAAATCATGTGTTATTTAATTCTAAGATAAAAAAGCAATAAAATTGGTTTTGCCATGATTCCATGAGCATATTTTTCTGTTATTCTTATCTTTAATATCCTACTGACAAAAGACAGGATGTTTCATAAAAAATAGCCAATTTTTTCAATAATACTTACTCATACATCTCTAAAGTTTTTGATAAAAGTTCAAATTGCTGTTTATTCCTTTTGGGGGGCACACCGTTTATGAGCATCCAAATTTTAGTATTCCATCATAAGGAACTTTTGACTGCTGTTTATAGAACAAAAATTAAAACAAAATTAATGTAGATTGCTGATGATTTGTGGTGGAATGGTTCTTGAAAATGTTTGACACTTTTTGTATTTAATTTTGAAAGTTTGAAGTGGACATTTTAGAAAAAGAAGCTTTGGTTTTTTTTTATTTTTAAATTGAACTATTAGTGTTTTTTTTTTTTTTTTTTTTTTTTTTTTTTTTTTTTTTTTTGTATATCTCATTTTCATGAATCTAGATAGCCTTGTATCTGTATCTAGAGTATCTGTATCACCAAATTACAGCAACAAGTAGCGGCAACGTCAAAACTCTCTGAAAATATAAGTATTTTCAGCTAAACTGGCAACAACCGCAGTTGCCGGCTTTCAGTTTTTATATGTTTTGATTTTGATTGAGCTTTTGAGGTTAGTTTACAACATGGACCAGTGGTGAGGGACTGTTTTCGTCTTCCCTTGGTGAAAGTATTTTTATTATTCCTATTACTATGATTTCTATAGAGTTTGAAATGTGTTGACAGTTCAACATGTCTTACCGTCTCTAATTAGGAACATACTCTTTGATTCTAACGCTGTGATTCTGATCTTTTCGTAGTGTGGGTTTTCACTTTCTCTTCTACCTAATTAAAATTTCATTAAAGACAGTCTTTTCTGTCAGCACTATGAATATGAACATCTAAAATTTTCTATCATAATTTGTCTTTCAATCGACAGTGATAGGATATTGAATTTTCTCCATGATCGACATTTCTTGGTAAGTTTTGACACCTCTCCTAAAATCTATCCAACAGATGTTTTAACTCGGAAGTTCTAATATCGTTTAAATTGTGTTGGAGAAGGGAACCTAAATTTTGGCTTCAGTTTTCATCACGTAGGCATTAAAATTCTTAGAGTAACAAGAAGCCAAAGTAAACATAATTGGAACCAAACAATCTGCGAACTCGAAAGCATTACATAACCAAACATCTTAGCTGATTCCTGAGCATGGATTTTAGCCTGTCAACCTGTTGATGTAGTTTTACTGCAACTCCATGGTGGCACCTTCTTTTAATCATATTTCAACCTGTCTCCTTACTTACCTCTGATTTGCCGCATGTTCCATATGTGGGGATGTATTCGTAGACGCTAAAAGAAAAAGAAAGAAATTGGGAATGAAAAATAAATCCATGGTTTCGAGAGAAATTGAATGCTGTGGATTCTAGAATCTACCACCTCTTTTTCTAATTGTAGTTTGGACCAAAAGAAATTTGAAACTAGGTGAGGAAACAGCTGAAGCCTTTTAAGCTTTTTAATCTTCGGATACCGTTGAATGCATCCTCTCCTAATTTCCATCGATTCTGAAATCAATCCTTGGTGAATTCAGTAAGCATGAACACTTGCTTCAATTTCTGATGGTCCCATCGTAAAAAAAAAAAAAGAAAGAAAAAAAAAAATTGATAACATTTTCCCATCATAGCTCATCATCAAATACAGCGTTTATCTGCAGCAAACTTTGTGAAATGAGTAGCACTTGCAACCAGTTTTTTTTTTTTTTTTCATGATGGTAAATGTAAATATTGAACAACATTTGCCTAACACACCAAAATCAGATGCCATACCCAGATATTTTAACTTATTTATTTTTAAGATAAAATTATCTAATTGGTCTTTTCTTCTCTCCATAGAAACTGAAGATTAATCATGTTCTCTGCGTTTAAAAGATTAACTAGCAAAAATGAAGCAGGTGACGCCCCGCCGCCAGGGCTTTCTACAATGTCCTCAAATCTCCAAAGGAAATTTGCAAAAGGAGTCCAGTACAACAGTGAGTAAATGATTAGATATATTTACATAACAATTTTTGATTGATCGCAAATGTTAGTCATTCAGGTTCAGCAAAGAAAAAAAATTATCTAAGCAGATAACACTAGCCCGAAAGGTAAAATTTATCATTAGTATTTATTATCACTTTTATCTGTCAACCCTCCTCCATATAAAATGGTTATTCATGCAATACCTACATAACTCAACAAGTCAGAGTTTCGACGATCCCCCTCCCCCCTCCTCCAGAGACACCTGTTACAAGCTTTCTCCCCCCGAAAAATTACGTAACGTTCCTTTTGATCCCTTTCTCTCCAACAAGCATTTTTTGATGAAATATATTGACCTTGCATCAATTTTTCATCTTTAATTTAAAAAAATTCGGCGTGCTTGTCATTCTAGTCATATGTAACGCAGCTCTAGCAGATACTCCCCCCCCCCCCCCCTCGAGCATGGCATATTCTATGAGTGATCCTGGAGGAAAATCCACCCTTCTACAAAATTTAAGATGAACAGATCCCAGTCAGTATTTTTAGTGGTGTCAATTAAAGGTGACTTTTGATATCCGAACCAAAAAGATAGGATTGGAAATGTTTGGCAGAATACACATTGTGGGTTAGAGATGCGATTTTTCTAATGATAAATTCTCTGTGTACAAAGATTAAACAATAATAAATATACAGGATTGAACATCGCGCACTGTTTTAAAAATTACTATCATTACCAGCTTGTTTTTTTTTCATTTTCCAGTGAAAATTATCATCAAAGGGGATCGCAATGTTGGCAAAACTTGTCTATTCACACGTTTACAAGGACGAGGATTTTTACAAGAATACAATCAAACCGAAGAAATTCAGGTAAAAGAAAATAGCATTTTAAGTATAAAAAATTCTAAGCTCATTATGAATGTTCAACTGTCATAAAATTAGCGTCATGTTTCACAAGACAAAAATCAAAGAAAACACCTTGGGGGAAAAGGAAAACTTGGGTGTCTAACAGCAATCTACTTGTAGTGTGAAAATGGAGTATTTAAAGTCAGTCCTGACAATCCTTTCCCTCTGAAATTCACCTTGTTACATCCCAACATGCAGTCAAAATCATTCAAAGGTTTTGGCCTTTTTCCTTATTATTAATTGAAGTTGCATTATTTGGACGGTAATTACTAGTAGAAATCAAAACTTTCTCTGATTCCAGGTTGCTAATATTCAGTGGAGTTATAAAACTACCGATGATGTTGTTAAAGTTGAAGTTTGGGATGTTGTTGATAAAGGCAAAAAGAGAGTTTTGAATGAAAATTTGAAGCTTGGTTTTAATACCCCTGTGGAACCTGTTGCGCTGGATGCGGAAACTTTAGATGTTTACAAAGGAACTAATGGAGTGATTCTTGTTTTAGATATAACCAAAAATTGGTAAGTTTTGCAAGATTTTCTTCTTTCTTCTTCTTCAGAATTCAACATTTGTATATTTTTACAATCATTTACAACCAAACTGAGCTCAACAAAAGCACACCAAGTTGAAATTCGGAAAAAACTAATTAGGGAGTAGTTATGAATTCAACTGATCGTAAATTTTCTCCTGCTAAAAATGGGAAGTCGAGAAAAAATATCTTGAGCGTGAAAACAGTTTTTAAATGTTGTAGTTTAAATTTAGTCCTATGAAGGATTAAAGTTTCAAACCTCTTTGCCCTTCTTCAAACTAGATACAACTTCGTTCTTTTCTTCAAGTATTAAAGTTCCAACTCCTTTCATTAGAATAAGCCTATGAAAAACCATGTTGAATCTGCAAGGAGTAAGCTATATTTCCGAACTTTGTCCAAATCCAAAGAAAGTATGGACCCAAAATACCAAGGCTGACAAGGTGTTGAGTGAGGTTTGATCAGAATAATAATTTTGTTAAAGTATGATATTCGCTATTCATTGGAACTTACCATCCCTTTTTTCAGGACTTTTGAATATGTTCAACGAGAGCTTGATCGTATCCCAGATTCAATTCCTGTTTTAGTCGTTGGGAATCATTGTGACATGGCCCATCATCGAACTGTCTCTGCTGATCAAGTTTCTTTCTACTGTGAGCAATTGGTCAGGTATGTATCATGTGCTGTAAATTCTAACAGTGTAAGATAACGATCATCTTTGTTTTCATTTTCAAAATCCCCGCTCTTGGCCATTTTATTTTTGTGCGCAACCTGTGAGTGGGTCATCCAGTTGGAAAGTTCCTTGCACCTGTCCATAGACTCTACAAATTACATTTAATGAATCATCTTTTGATTTAGGTTGATTTATCATAACGCTTCTGAAAGAGGTGGGAAAACAAGGTGTCATTTTTCCTTAAAAATGTTGATTCAAAACAATGTTCCGAATTATGGTTTGAAAAATATTGAGATTAATGTCATAGAAAGTTGATAAGAAATACTTAGGTTCTGAATTGTAGCTTTTGAAAAATGAGGTCCAAAACAATTTTGCCGTATTTAATATCAGATATAATTATTAACCAGAAGAGGGTTTTTCCTAGGAGTTGAACATGATCCTCTTTCGATCCCTCGCAGAAAAAAAAAGTTGCTGAAGTAACATCCTGGGTGTTAAAAATCGATGTTAAAACTCTTGAATGTTGATATAAACGCTATGGTTGTTAATTCAACGTAGCCAGGATGTTACTGAACAGCCGAAATGCCCCAAAGTTGTTGCGCAGATTTTTAACATCCAGGATGTTACTTCAGCAACTTTCTTTTTCCATACTCCTCACCTTTTTTTCAACCCCCAGCTGGCACCCATGCATCTGTGGATGCCCCCCCAAAAAATGGTCTGCATGAGAGTTATACAACCCTGTCCTTCTGTTTGATCCTGGTTGCTTTAGTAAAAATGATCCTCAAATTGACTACGGATAATTCGAATGATGGATAATCAAGGTGCGAATAGTTGAGACTGAGTTTCAATTAGCCGCTCAGTTGACTCATCTATTAATTCTGTGAGCTGACAGCATTACAACATGCTTTCTTCCCTAAAGGCCAAAACCCTCAAACTTAGTTCCAGGAATTGTTAAAACGTACCTAAACATTTTAAAGAAGCATCTCAAGCAATGTAATGAGGGTTTATTCTAATTTCATCTCTCGATTCGAATCAAACGTTTTTTTAAAGAAAATATTACTCTTTATTTTCATAGTTTCATTTTTTCGTTCTCTAGGAAAGCTCCCATTAGGTATACTGAGGCGTCAATGTCAAATGGTTTTGGTCTAAAATTTTTGCACAAGTGGTTCAACTTGCCCTTCCTACAACTTCAGCGAGAAACTCTCATAGGCCAACTAAGAACCAATGAACGAGAGACTGATCTGATGGCAATGGAGTTAGATGTATATCAGAAAAGTGATGAGGCTAGCTATGACTGGTAAGAAATCCATCAATACTGTATCAAATGAATGCATCAAAAATAACTTTACAAAAAAAATTATTTTTATAGCTTTGTTTTATTAATTTTATTTTCCCTCTTAAATTTCCTTTTTTTAAAGCAGCATCTCTAGTTGCTATGTTCCCCAAAGTAAATTATTTTACAGTTTGTTTTCATAAGCCCTTTACACGTCAGTCCTAACATATTATGTACTCTATGAAAATATATTTTTTGAAAATAAGGTGTTCTGCAAATTTTTAGAGTCTAGTGGAGTCTAATGGAAAAAGTTCCTAAGGTCACCTCCCTTTTCTAAGTAAAATTCATTATTTCCTATAAATTATCACAATACCTCTATGTGTAAAGTTCTTTTCTAGAATTCAACACTACCATGACTTTCCATGGATGAACCTACCTAGATGTTCTCTGTGTTTGCCACAATCCATGCAAAGAAGCAGTCATACTCATTAATCATTTAAACCCTTCAAAAACTTTGTCCCACAACGAAAAATTATTTGAGATCCACCTTCTTTTACTCCTCCTCCCTTTTTTCAAAGGACTTGTTAGATGGATGTTGTGAGGATTCAAAAGAATTCATGCTATTTTTGCTGCAATTTTGAGGAAACCACATAATCTTCAGAGAAGTTAATTTTAGAAAAGTTATCCATGCCTTTTGCCCCTTAAAATGTCCAACACTTATCCAGGTATTTTGTGCTAATCTTTTCCGAGTACAAGAGTTAATTTTTTGCCATTTTATTGGCGAGTTGGTGCTTTAATAAAACAGCATCGCGAGTATTTGAACATTTTAGTATTGGGTTGAAGGTTAAAAGCATTCACTATCACCTGATGGTCCAGTAGACCCTCTTTCACAACGAAAACCAGCAATTAAAATTTATGAGAAAAAGTTAACTGGCCAATCAGGAAAATCCATATTTTATTCCTTCCTCTTTTTTTTCAGTTTCCTAGATAGACTTACAAACAAACGACGGCATGTAGCAGATGTGAACTCTTCGGTCCCTGCTGTACCTGGTGTCATTCCTTCTGCACCCGCTCCTCATCCAGTTTCTTCCATACCAACTGCTGCAAACAAGAGCAATGGACCATCAAGTAGCATTCTGCAAAGCCAGTCGTCACCGAATTTAGCTGGGCAGACCAATAAAGTCATGGAAACGCCTGTTAAACTCGACTTAAGAATAGGTAACGAATAATTTTTCTTTTCCAGAGTAAGACATGATTATATCTCAGTATGTCTAATGCTCACTTTCTGAAACTGATCGGAAAATGAAGAACCACCCAAAAATTTGTATCATTGCTTTGTTCAACTTTTGTAGAAAGTTGCTCTTTTCACCTTCCAGACAGCTCGAACGGTGTGAAGCTGGCACAAGACTTTGCAATCAAATTTAAGTTCAGTGAAATTTCTGTGAATAAAATTAGACTATACCTTGACTCTGAAATTGTATTTTATAGGAATAAATATTAAATGATGTCTTTCTCTCTGAAGAAGTAGACCTCTTCTTTTCGGGAGAACTTCAGTTTCCTTTCGCCAAACCCAATCTTAATGATAATCTTGCATTGATGTTTGTATAAAAAATTAAATTTCGTGAATATGCTTAATTTTCCAAAGCACGGCAAACTGTCAAAAAAAACCCTCCTTTTTCTAAATTTTCGTGAGTCATATTGAGCCCTCTATGATGTCTTATTTTTATTTTCTAGACAAACAGTCACTAGATCGAACAATAAAAAGTGTAGAAGAATTCGTACCCGAAGAGCGCCTGGATGGCTCCTTCTTGGAGGACACGTCTAATCCCACAACTCCCCAGAAGAGAATTGATCAGAACACAGCAGCAGAGTCGGACAGTGATATTGAAACCGATAATCCACTAGTAGCTAGTTTTCAAGACGATTTGGATCCAGATGACTTCAGTGTACCAGCCTGTCAGGTACCTGTTTCTCTTATTTCTCACTCAACATGTTGAAGGAAAAGCCCATTTTTCAAGAGAGCGAGGTTTTTCATTTGGATGGAAAACTCAGTGTTTTAGTCTTCGGCAGAAAATATCTGGTACTGTAAGATCTTGATTTATCAGATCGCGATCTATAGGATTCCGCGATTTGACAGACATAAAACATGAGGATACAAAGAGTTAAATAACCCTTTTAGCCCTATGGTCTTCTGCATTCCAATACAGTCAGTTGTACCAGAGATGTGAAAAAGTTGTTCTCCTTTTTGAGCCCAAATCTTTGATAACTCGAGCTTTTGTGTTGAGGCAAAGAATCCATTTAAAATGTTCATAGTTTCTATCTCTTTTGTGAGCAGAAAAAGTGTTCTCATCAAGTAACAAACGAAAATATATTTCATGCGCCATTTACTTTTATCACGACGCTTGACTCTTTTTGTTTCACTTTCAGCCGGACTGGAATGAAAGTAGCTTCCTCTGTAGACCAAGCCCAGAAGGAGGTGAAGATGTCAGTGATGATGTTAAAGATAGCGTCGCCACACTTACAATTTCTGAAAATGAAACAACTGTGCCGAAAAAGGTAAGCAAAATTATTTGCAAATATTAATTGAAACTAGTTTTTCCTCATCTTCCTGGTGAAAAATCATGAAGACAAGGAAACAGCAAACCACCTGCATAGCAGAGCTATTGAGAATGGTGAAAGTTAAATCTGTGAAAGTTAAACCATTGCATGTTGTTAGAGTGAACAAATTTTTTTCTTGTTCTTTTCCTTGCGAGAAGATTCAGATTGTCTACTGTCAGTGAAAACCGGATGAACTGGAAAATATCAGGAAATTCTGTGTCATCAAAAAAATATAAGGAAAATCGAATATGGATTAGAAAATTCTGAGTGCTTCAAGAATTTTTCAAATATTTGAGTCAATTCATCCAATATTTTGATATGTTAAATCACATGAGTGTTGATTTATTCATGCAAAAAGTAAAAACATTCAGGTTAAATATCAGGAAGAATCAGGAAATTCAGGAAAATCAAAAATTAAATTTAAGTAGACAGAATAAACCCATATCAATTGACTATCTTCTAGGAAATTGGGAAAAATGTTCGCTCAATCTGAAAGCATTTGGATTATAGTAGGTTTTGATTTTAGCTTCTCCATTAAAACATGCTTGAATTACCAATGATTTTAAGCTCCAGCAATAAATTGCAAGTGTATAGGTACTAGTATCTCCTTTTTCTTCCTGTTCTGAAGCTTTTTTTTTTACAAATTAAAGAAGAAAAAAAAAAACAAAAGAAGGGATCCAGTACATTAATGATACAGGATGCTAGATCATGGAAGTAGAAAACAACATTGTATTTGACATCATGACCAAACCCTTTGTCTGGTATGGTCATGCAAGAAAGAATAGAACAGGTCTCTTGTTTTGCTACCAGGACTATATTTTGCAATAAGGAACTACAATTCCTTGCTCATCTGTAAAAACACTTATGTGCATAGGTAAACTAATGGTGCATACGTTGTTTTTAAACTGAGCCAGAAATTGTAGTTTCTAGTAGCAAAATGTAAGCTAAAACTAAATAATAAAGTCCAATTATAAGCTTAAACCATCAGAACACGATTCTTTGACCAGTGCATTTGCTATTCCCTTCTAATTTGCCCGGGCTTTCCTTTTCAGAATAAAGAAGAAAAGTCAAAATCCAAAACGAAGGACAAATCCAGCAAAAAGAAAAAAAAGCGGGAAAAGGAGAGAAAAGATGAGTTAGAGGAATTCTTGAACTCCCCTGATGGAGCTTACCAAGCCTTGTAAAAGAAAAAAATTAAAAAAACGTGAGGAAGAATTTGAAATGTTTTAAACGTAATTGGTAAGTAAGAAGATGACTTAAACAAGACTAGTGTGGCATGTTCAACACAGGAACTGCTGCTTTGATACTCGAGATTCATTTCTCTCTGACAAAGTGAATCGATCGGCGATCAGTTAACTACATTTGATGATCGAGTTTTGCCTGCCGTTCACTTAGAAATTAATAATGAAGCTTGAGGAACATGCAGAATTTCTGATCTTTCATTTTTTTGTTTTATTTTTGAACAAAAAACTGAGTTTTGTCATTTCTTGAAAACTTTTGTGATTTTTTTTCTCCATGTGAAAAATATTCCATGAATATTCAAAACCATGGAGCTGGTCAATTTTATCTAGTAGGATAAGACCAGAAATGTTGAAACTCGATGTTGCATTGAGTTTTTCCATGTACTTTCATTAGAGAATTGTGCGCAACAGCTGAGATACACTCGGTTGAAAAAATGATACAGTTGGAGTTCATATTCTTATTGACAGATATTATATACCTTATACTCAATCTCGGAAAGACATGTGGAAGTTGGAGCAGGATGTACATTCGCCCGGTGCAAGACGAGAATTCTCCAATGTAGTTTACAGCGCTTCTACTTTCAGCGTGAGAATTCTCAAGTTTGGTAATGAAAAGGTTAAGTCAGGTGCTCAAAAATGTGATTTATGAACTGAGAATGATGTTACAATCAAGATTATGTGTTCACTTTATTCTTGACAGCCAATCAAGGTAGATGGCAAGCAGCAAGCTCATTTTCAAAGAACTATACTTTGTTCCCTTTGGAACAAAATTTGCTGCTGGATTTACCTTCTGTTCTTGTACAAAAGGAGAAACATACTGTTTTGTCCAATATGACTGTATCGCATCAGTTTTTGTACAGTAGATGGTGTGGTGATCAAGACTGCTAAATCCTCTGTAGTAAAAATTAAGTCAGGGCAGTCATTGAGAAAAAATAATCAAATCGAGAAACCTCTTGTCCAAAAAACTTTCATTCCCAAAAGTTAATGTTAAATTTTTTTTTTTCTTAATTCAAAGCCGGCAAGTATGGAATTACCTTTCAAGCGGCAAATCAGAATATTGGTGCAAAATCTTAAGAATAATCGGAATGTTTGTAAATGAAAAAGCACTTGTTATCTTCTGTTCTATTTTCTTTGAAATTTCCTTCGCTTTTTTATGTTGATAGCCATCTTGTTTTGTATTCTTTATTGTTATTCAGTCAAATGTTGATGGAGATTACTCTGATGTTCTCAAGTAAATAAAGAAATAATATTTGCAGATGAATTTTTGACAATTCTATTCCCGTAAAACAAGTCTTTGCTCAAAAATTTTTGCCACAAGGCAAGAAGTCTAAAACAACTTTTGAGATCGTTGTCGCAAAAAATCAATTTTTGAAATATAATTACATCACCATTTCTAAGAAAAGGATTTTTACCTAACTTAGTCCTGGACTCCCCCTCCTCCTCTTAACACATTCATTATGCAGGCCCATACCCTTCTTAGAACACTACAAAATTTTTGAATGGCTTCCATTTGCTTTTGAGAATTTCGTAAAAATCACTTAATATCAACCAGGGAACTTCCTGATTTTCCATTCTAAGTTAACACTCCATGATTGCAGGAATTCTTTTTGTATTGAGGACCGATGGAGGTTTTCTACACTTTTTAATGAGGAATGACTTCTATTCATTGTGGAATTAGTATTTATCAGTAATATGTTGACTGATTTTCTTAAGTGAATGAGTAAAGAGATAAATTGAATCAGTGAGAATCAAAACACACCAACTCGGTACCTCGAAAATGCTCAATTTTCATTAAAGGAAGTAAGTTTTCGTAAAGGTCATTGAAGTTAGCCCATCTGTTCCCACTTGGATATTTAAAGTGACCTTAAGTACTTGTCTTTCGGCACCAAAATTCTTTTTCTCATACTAACTTAACGACTGTGTAGTTTTGTGTAAATCTTGATTATTTCATTTTTTCAAGTTGGTGTGTTTTCGCTCTCACTGATTCAATTCTGAAAATGAATTGGTGACAATTTTTTCCTACGAGACAGTTTCTTGTTGGAAAATTGTACTCGGTAGACTAGAAGTACAGAATAATTTTTCAGACTATTGTTCGCCATAGAACCATTGTCAACTTTATTTTTTAAAATTAAAAAACATGACCGTTTACGAGAAAAGGGCTTTCACAAAACACATTTTTGGACTCCCCTTCCCTTCTAAACTTTTATAACACAGGCTTAGACCCTCTCTAGAGCATGACATACATTGAGCACGGCCCCACGTCCAAAAACTGTAAAAATCAGTGAAATTCAATCAGGGAAACTACTGATCTTCTTTTGTCAATAATTGTGTATACTCCAGGTACCTACCTGCTTTTGGATTTCAATCTCCATTGATGACAGGTGAAAGGTTTTATAATTTTTAAAAAAGAATAACTTTTTTAATGGTGAAATGAGTATTTTATTATGGAATGAGATCAACTCAACTGTACAAGTAGTGTGTTTTTTACTGAAAAAAAAAAACTGTAATAGAGGTCTTTTACATACTATTGTGAGACAAGTTAGGCCACTACGGCTTTTTAAAATACTGCCTGTCAATTAAGGGGTGAAACAAAGACAAAAACAAAAATAACATTTGCGACGGCTTGCTTGAAACAATTGAACTAACATTTTAAAATGTAGCTGGAAAAGGTGATGCAACAGTTCTTTAAGGTACATAAGTTCAAGTTTCCAACTGATCAACATTGTAAAAACAGGGTTTCAAAAATGGTTCATGGATTCAATTTTAGATTTCATATAGAAAGAGCATTGATAAGTATTGCGATAGTTAACATTCGACTAAAGCAACGTCAAGGAGAACTGGCACATTTTATACACTTTTTTAACATACACAGTTTCTGAAATTGACTGGTACACAGAGTAAGAGTTGAGGGACTATGTTCTTTCATGCAGAATAATAAGACCACAAAAAAGCATCAACAAAGTAATTCGTACGTGCTTCCTTCCTAATTTTTTCGAATCACTCATCAAATAATCTAAGTCTGCTAAAATTAAATTATATACACATAGCTTGGCTCTCTTCCCTGTATTTCTTCTCCTTCTCAATAGGGAAGCGTGATAGGTATCTGAGGCATCATAAAAGAATGTCTTTCACTTGGAATACCAAGAAAGTCAGCACTGACTAAATTACAATATTTTTTGATATGATGTTCCTTACGTCCTGGGCTTGATGAGCTTTCAAAATCGAACTTTTCATGTGCCAATCTAAGGAAAAGCGGAGCTGAAAAGTGGCTTTTCGGCCCTCTTAAATGTGGCAACATTTCGTCTAGTTAAGGGTGTGTACGGATGCCAGTGCATTCACCTTTAAGCACAGCTTTCTGTCAAGATTGGCACATCGAAAGTTTCATTTGAAAAGCGTATTGTGATTAGAAGGCCGTAAGGAACAACGAACAACATTCAGCTGGTGCTGAATTTCTCTTTAATCCGTGCATAGTCCTTTGATGAATGAGTGTTCCATTTTGGTGTGTGACTTGTAAGTTCGTTGTTCTGAGTGAAAAAAACTTACTGCTACAATACTGGTGAATGAACTATTATTGAACATAGACACGGACATTGCACCCTTCTATTAGGAGCCGATTTTGGCAAATTCTGTTGTGTTCCATGCTTCCTACGATGAGGTATTGATGCGGGTATATACTATTAAAATTAAAGAAAAAAAATAAAAATTTTGAAAAGCCTAATGTTTTGGTGAGAGTTGATTTGGATTTGTTACTCAAAAGCCATCAGCCCGCGGGCCTGTAAGGTTCAACTGTCAACACCCGCATCAATACCTCAGACTGACGCTCCAATTAGAACATCTGTCAAATACCAATACATATACAGCAGAGTAATTAATTTGCACGACCTATGATCTGACTACTTGCCATTTCATTCATTTCAACATTTTTAAATTGGTAAGTAGGTGATGTTGAAACTTCAGTTTTTTAGTCTCCTTAGTGGAATGAGAAAGTTATGTGACCACTTCTTTCTATTGACTGATCACTTAAAAGTAGAATTACAGAAATTTTTTTACATACTTATACAAATTTGAAACATTGTGCTCTTGAACATGGTGAAAAACTATGATTTATCTTTCCCGCTCTTTTCTTGTTCGTCTCCCTCGGTTCCCTCTGACTTTTCTGAATCATCTGATTCTTCTGAATCTTCCGATTCTGAGTCATCTGAACTCCCAGAATCTGATGATGAGTCTGAGGTATGCAACTCACCTTGACTTCTTAACATTTGCTTGTACTGTTTCACGGTAATTTTCTTTGGTAGGATTTCTGTCAGGAAAAGAAAGAAAGAAAATTAATTATATTGTGCAGGAAACCTTACCTCATCATAACATAATTTTCCTAGGAATTCTTAAGTTGATTACCTAAGGGTTTATCTCAAAAGTAAGGATAAAATCAATATCATTTAAAGCGATTAAACTTTTATCACTACACAATTTTATCCTCATATATTGTTATATACTTCAGCTATTTTGTTTCTTTAAATTCATTCTCAAATTTTTTCTTGCCCATAGAATTGCCCCAAGGCCAAACCAGGCTAACATTTTACTCATAAATAGCATTTTGACTTTGAAACTCTTAAAACCAAACCTCTCATTTGCAGTGTCTTTAAAAACTCTGCTTCTATTTTATTCTTTGCAAAGGTGAATAAGTCAACATCATTCTAAGAAATTTTCGCAGAACTTTCTTCAAATGGAGACAAAAAATCACGGCAGCTTTGAAGAGTTAATGATGAGTAGTTTTTTATTAAAAAAATAAACAATAACAGGAGGTCTGTAACGTTGCAACCCGAGGTACAAGATTTGGTAGTTTCACCATCAAATGGGGCACATACAGTGTCTTTCGTTTTTTTATTTAAATTTTGTATCCTTTGGCAATTCTCGACTGTTGGTAGTTAATTTGTTGCTCCTCATATTGTTAACTTTCTTCTACATATTTTCTAATGTCTAATTGATCTGTCAAAATTTTATGTATTTAAGAGGAATGAAAAAAGAAAAAAAGTTCTTCTTTGTCAGTCTTTAACAATAACTTTAATTCCTTCTTGCGTATGATAGGTCATTTGTAATGACCTGACTGGTTGCTATGAAAGTTTGCAGGGAGGATAGGCAAGGTAGGAAACCAGTAGGATAAGAGAAATAAATTACAAAGCAGATTTAAGTCTCTTCTCCTTCAACTTATAACTCAAAATGACTAGTCATTTCTGCGACAGAAAATTCATTTTAAAAATCTGATTTGAGTTACACCTGATTATCAGTACATTTGTAAAAATATAAATTCAATATTCATACAAACCTCTTAAAAACCTCATACTGTTTTTATTCTGGACAAACTCAGCTAATTGTTTGTATTCTAGCTTATTACCATCTGGCGACTTCTTGTAAGACATTCTAGTCAGGTACTGCACGAACAATTCCTGCAATCAGTAATGCTAAATTAAAACAAGATTTTCAACAGCATTCACACATTTTAAATTAAATACAGCTTGCTGATTCTTGGTTTCAGCCTGCGATTCACAGCTGCTTTCTGGAAATTCTTTCCAACATTTAGCACAAAACTCATCATCAGTGCCTTGGATGGACTATCATGATGAGTAAAAAGTGCTAGCCTGATGTAAGAGGGCTTCACCAAACAGGAACATTAAAGTAGATAAGAAATGCTTGTATTTTTTAATGCTTACTGGAAGGAAATTAGGTCTAACTATTGATAAATTAGCAAATTAACATGTTACATCAGAGACTTATGGTCCTCTGTTGGTAAGTGACTACTGGTTTTCAGTTAGACTGAAAGCTTACACTAACAACTTCAAGTTACATCCCATAAAAGGTAAGTTAGTTAAATCAGAATAAAAGTTTCTCATATGCTATCCTTCTTCAATAAAAAACTTCAGGAATATACTGCAAAAAGCAATTGGATAACTGCTGTACACTGCCTGTGAGGTGACCGCAGTGATGCCATAATTTTCAAGCTGAAGAAAGGAAGGCCGAAGTCTCTTGCTTCAACGGCTGCTACATGAACAAGATACACCTTTGCTCACTGCTAGTGTAAGTTTCCTTGTGCTAATTGACCAATCCACTGGTAGTGCTCCATAGAGTATATAGAGTTGTGATGTAAATGGGTGAGCTGGCGCCATATTCTGCTCGACGAGTTCCCAGCCCGGTGTGCGCCAAGCTCGGGTCACTTTTTCGATACATGTTTGATTCAAAATGGCGGTGTGGAATACGCGGTAATTCATTTCTTCTTTGTTTACATCGGATGGCCGGGTACCCGTGTATCGCAAACAATCAATTATGTATCAAAAATGTGACCCGGCGTCACTCAGGAGTCTCGGAATTCGGGATCTAGAAAATGCTACTGCAAGTGGCGCCAGCTCTCTCACTTACATTGCGACTTTATGTACTCTATGTGGTGCTCTAATGGCTGCCATTTGAGAACATCTCAGATGAGTCTTTTCTTGTCATTATTGTTGCTTGGTGAGTTAGGTTTAACCAACAGTGGACAGGGCCTAGGAATCTTTTGTGCAGATCCGGTCACTGATTGGAGTTATCCACCAGCAGTGACTCTGTCCTTTGGATGTCAACACCAACCAATCCGTTAAAGAACGCAGTTTATTGATCAGTGGTACTGTCGTTCAATGAAAAAACCCCTCATTACGCACCTTACATAATGTAAGGGCTTCATCACGTTACAATACAATTCGTGACATTTTATTTGTTATGAATTGGTAACGTGTCATGAGGTAAGGTAAATACCAAACTTCAAACTCACAACCATGATTCACGTATGTGATTGAAGGCTTACCGTGGATTTTGTGACCAAATGAAGAGCGTCTTGTCCAACGTTTTCGACATCCGGCGAACTTTTCATTATCGTTTTTACTCTTGACACGGGCAAGAGTAGCTCCTTTACTTTCGTTGCAGAATTTGGCGCCATTATCAGAACACTTAAACTATTACTACGAAGGCAACAACGAACTATTAGTGACTACAACTAAAACAATAATACTAGAAAACAACAATGATTATCTCATTGATAGCGGTAAGCCAGGTAAGCGCTTTTGAGGTTAGAAGTCTTCGCGGTAATAAACAAGAAAAGCGAGTGCGAGTAGTGTTGTTGATTGTTGAGTGGTCACTGGTCAACAACTCCGATAGCGCCTTCCTTTTCAGAGCATACAATATAAGTTATCATGAAGCAGCTATGGTTGCATCAATGCCAGGCTGCGTTCATTTGGTCGTTTGTCGCATCGGTCCAGCGTCAAAATTGTGTTTTAAAGATGCAAGAACTGTTAAATTACGGTGAACCTTATTCAGCTTGAAAACCTTAACAGCAATAGGACAACTTATTTTTTTTTTCTTTTCTTCTTTTTTTTTAGGTGAAAAATAAAATCATAAATTTCTCCCAAGGGTTTTCCATGGGCCTTTCTCTGACGCCCCTTTCTCCCTATATGTAAGATCCTCTTTCTCCTCCCTCTTCAAAGGAGTCTATCGGGTAGCTCTAACCCCCCCCNAGATTTCCTGTCGTCATTATAGTTGGTCCTTAAGATGAATGAAAAATACACATTGACATTGCAGGACTTTTCAAATCCCACAGAGAAAAAAAGGAGGTGTTTGCATCTTGAGGATTGTTTACTCCGTGACGTTGGTCGGTACAATCTGGCCAGCAAAATCCAGAATTCGAGGTATGAAAAACGGATCATAACGTCTGATTTTTTTGCTTCAATCAACTCATGATATGATTTCAAACACTTTATGAAAAATGACTTTCTTCCATAAACTACACAATTTCTAAGAAAATCGATGATAAAAGTCGTCCGTACCGACATACGTCATCAAAAAAATCCAAGATGCCCGAGATGCAAACACCTCCTTTTTTTCTCTATACTCACATCCTATGTAAGTCTTTTTATAATTGAGGAATTTACTAGGGTTTAATTTATTTACTTAAATAATACTTACTTACTAATAGTGCTTATATACTAATAGTGCATTAATTATGGATCACATTTTGCATTAAGCAACCCTTTTTGGTGAGGTGGAACAAAAGGGAAGGAGCCCCCCCCCCCCCCCCCCCCCCCCCNCCCCCCCCCCCGATAATAGTTTAGGTCCCCCTAAAAATGAGAGGGATTTTGCTTAGGATGCGTGACACATCTTCAATTTTTTAAATTCAATTTCACTCTATTTTTCGATAGAAACAGCTGAAAATTGCCATCGAGACAACAAAATATTTTAAATAAATTTTAAGCTTTAGGTGTCTAAGTAGGGTCAAATTGACTCGAGGCTTGCTAAAAACACGTGCCCAGAGGGTTGTGTGGGGCCGGCACATATGAACTTTCAACAGGGGTCTACGAATTCATTGTAAAAAAAGAATCAGACATCAAATTGAAAAAAAAAGAAGCAAATAATCGAGTATCAACACTACCGAAGATAGGAGAGACGTATTTGAGCCTCCTTTATAACTTTTCTCCCGAATCTAAGCGTTTCCTCATTGGCAGCATAAAGCGTGGCATTAGCATTGCGAGTTCACGCCTCACGTTATCGCATTGCGCCTTCAATTCTGCAGATGCAACAAGGAGGTCCATCATGCACGAATACTTGTACCTCTGCGCCATCATAGACGAGCGTCCTTTTCCTTGCTCTATTTCCATATTGAATTGGTTCCGTTTGTTTTATCTGTAATGGTGCTTTGAGTAAAACTGCCGCAGAATCGTATTCGAGCCTCGTTTTTTAACTTTTTCACCGAATCTGAGCGACACCTCATTGGCAGCCTAGAGCGGAGCATTGTGAGTTCACGCCTCGCACCATCGCGCCTTCAATTTTGCAGATGCAACACGGCCGTCCATCAAGTACGAATAGTTGTATCTCTGCACCGTCATCAACGCGCGTCCGTTCCTTCGCTCTATTTCCATATTGAATTGGTTCCGTTCGTTTTATTTGCAATTGTGTTTTAAAGGACACGTGAGCAACATAACCGAAGATAGAGAGACGTAACTAAGCTTCGTTTTTAACTTTTCTCTCGAATCTTGCGACACCTTATTGGCACTTCGGCAGCATATGAGGACTCACGCCATCGCGATTTCAGCGGGCGGTTGCAATGGACAAAAACCTTTACTTACAAGAGACCTTACAGTTATTCCATCATTTCCCCCAATCACTCCACTAGTCTATAACAACCATCTGTTTCAATCAATTGGATCTCAGATGCGTCTACGTTATACGTCGTTGTTGCGTCTACTGATTTCAATAATCAGCCCGCTGCCTCTAAATGCCCGAATGACTTCCGATAAGATACTCATTTCTGAGGAAAGTTAAGAATATAATTGTTTGTTGATTTTTTAAAGTATTTCACACTCAATTCTATTAAATCAAAGAAAATGATGCATTAAATTGATTTGCGAGAAAATTCGATTTTTGGCAAGAAAAATTTGAGAATGCGTGAACACTTTCACTGCGTTCTTCCCAGGGCTGGATTTACATTTTTAGCGCCCTAGGCTAAACTTAGGGTGGCGCCCTCAAAGTAGGCGCTCTCGTGGGGGGGGGGGGTCCCGCAGGAGCCCTTCCCCTCCAGACCAGAAGGAGGATGTTAGGTGTCAGGAAAATGTTCAAATTCACCTTTCAAAAAACATGATTTTCAACAGTTCTGAGGTACGTTCAGGTTTGCAAGTTGGTTTTGGAAAATGAAAAGCAAAAAAAATCTCGTTAAAATAAAATAAAAAAAAAAAAATTCTCAAAGATTTTGCGCCCTTCAGAATGTTGCAAACCGCGTTGCAATATGTTAAATGTTCCAATATCACGACGAAATTTCCCGTGATTTCAATTGAAATCATTTTATTAAAAAATTATTTTAAATTTTTTCAGAGAATCTGTGCGTATCTTCAAAAAATTATCGATTGAAATTGAAGCATTAACTGTCGTTTGCAACGTTCCAATCAAGGTAAATAACCTCCTTTTCGCGTGGAACCATCGATATTTGAGTTCGTTTACGGTAGGCGTGACATACAACTATTTGACCACGGGTGTAAGCATGTTGCAGCTCCGCCGGATTGAAGGCGCGTCAGATTGCGAAGATGTTTTGACCGGCCTGCCGACCCTCGCTGGCGGGACGAACGCTAAAATCGCTGCGACACTTAGACGATGCTTCATTATTTATGACTCCCCTCATATTTTCAGCATACAAAACAAAAATAACTATCGTGTTAGCTACGATTTAGAATCAGGGACCATGGTTTTTTCGGTAAAAACAAAAAAAAAGGAAAATAGGACTAAATATAATATCGCGTTGAAATTTCCCGTGATTTAAATGAAAATCGTTCGTAAAAGTATTGTAAATTTTTTCAGAGAATCTGTGCGTGCCCTTTAATAAATATTAATTGAAATTGAAGCATTAACTGTCATTTGCAACGTTCCAATCAAGATAAATAAGCTCCTATTCGCGTGGAACCATCGATATTTGAGTTCGTTTACGGCAGGCGTGACATACAACTATTTGACCACGGGTGTAAGCATGTTGCAGCTCCGCCGGATTGAAGGCGCGTCAGATTGCGAAGATGTTTTGACCGGCCTGCCGACCCTCGCTGGCGGGACGAACGCTAAAATCGCTGCGACACTTACTTAGACGATGCTTCATTATTTATGACTCCCCTCACATTTTTGGCATATAAAACAAAAATAACCATCCTATTAGCTACGATCAGGGATCCAGGGACTTAGAATCAGGGACCATGGTTTTTTTCGGTAAAAAAAAAGAAAAAGAAAATGGGACTAAATATAATATCGCGACGAAATTTCCCGTGATTTCAATGAAAATCGTTCGTAAAAATATTGTAAATTTTTCAGAGAATCTGTGCGTGTCCTTAATAAATATTGATAGAAATTCAAACATTAACTGTCGTTTGCAACGTTGCAATCGAGGTCAATAAGCTCCTTTTCGGGTGGAACTATCGATATTCGAGTTCGTTTACGGCAGGCGTGACATACAACTATGCGATGCGTCATTATTCATGCTTCTTTGCCTGTTTACTGAATATGGTATTGATTTTTTTATGAAATCTCAGGACAAATCGGTGGAATTTTCAGATAAGGATGCCCAAGATTCTGTGGGTTATTACTTCTTCCGCAGCATTGCAGAATTCACTCGAATCCTTTTGCGACTTTTAGCACAGAGAAACGTGGACATAGTAGCATGTCGTTGAGTAAATTCCAGATTTTTCATTGCAACTCATTTACGCTCAAGTAAACACTTAAATCACGGCGTTTTTCTTTAACACGGCAGAATTAACGCGATTTTTCCCGCGAAACGGCACCGAGAAACGTGTGGACATAGGAGTATGTTGTTGATTAAAGTCCTGATTCATTATTACAACTCATTCATGCTCAGTGCATTTATATCGCTGCGACAACTGTCGAGATACGTGATTTATCAGTTTTCTCAATATTAGATACGAAGTTCCGGAAGGAGTATGAATTATTTCTCTTTTAAAAATGTAGAGGGCACATTAAATATTTTGCAACGTGGCGACGGAAATAAATATCACCTATGAACTCTCACTAGCGATAAAGCAAGATTATTTAGTACTTTACATAATACTTAGCTTGCTTCAAATTAGTAACAATTTGAGTGTCGGGGAAGAGAAAAGTTTAAAGACGAGCTCGGCGAGGGGAGGGGGGATCAGTGGCGTGGCGTGCTTTGCGATGTATCGATTGTTCTGCCATTTAAAGCTATGGTAAAGAATCGATTATTAAGGTGTTTGCTGTGAACACCCTGATTATTGATCCTTTTCCATAGGTTTAAATGGCATAACAATCGATATATCGCAAAGCACGCCACGCCACTGGGGAGGGGGGGGGGTCGTTACGGGTGAGTACGAAAGATATACTTACTAAGTAACAATGAGATAATACATTCCTCTGAAAAAATGACCACTTGGCACTGTTTAATCTGTTCGTCTTCACACTGCACTGATTTTTTAATTGATTGATGAATATGACCGGGGAAAATGGCATATATCCACTGAGGCAAAATTTCCAATTCCATAATTGTCATGAAGTTTGGTCAAAATGTTGGAGTCTGAGATTCGTACGGAACTTTCTCTTTGGGGTCCAAAAATTATCTTGAGGCTATTCAGTTTATTCTTATGCAAACAGTGGGCATGATGGCGATCGAAGTGCAAAACCGCACATATCTCCATTTTGATGTTTCAAAATTTCTACTCCTATCTTATTTTTTTGAGGAGGAAGTATAGCCAAATTCATAGCTTCAAAATTACTCGGAATATTTTGCCAACAGAGTAGAAAAATCGGAAAAAGAAGTTATGACGAAATTATGTTAAAATAGTTTCGCATAGAAAAAATGAAGTTTGGCAGGAAGTCTGCAACGTCGCAAACGGAATACTCAATTGAAGTGAATCTTGAATTAATGACTTGATATGATATGAATGATATTTAAATGATAAGACTGTAATTATTTGTAAAATTATGTATTCCCGAGATACAAAAAAAAAAAAAAAAAAAAAAAAAAAAAAAAAAAAATGATGCAATGATGCAATCGGTGCAATGACCGATCTTAATAGTTTAAAAAACTAAATATGCAGGCTAATTGTAAGGAGAACTGAGTTTTTCTAACAATAAGACGGGAGAATCAAGCATTGTGGCTGCAGGCGATACTCCGTGTTACTATGTGTGTGGGACGCCAAATATTTTGGACAGATAATGACGCTATATGAGTGAACAAATGGTTGATTCCTGTAGCAAAGGGGAGTATACTGACGCAGTCACTGATCAAGTGTTGAGAAGATCACTGCCACGATGGATTTCGCGGGTGTTTCATTGTTTCTTAGTTTATATTTCTACCACGTGAGTACAATTTTTAAACATTTCCCTGCTAAAAATGACAAGTAGGCTATTCAGAATTCGCCAACTCACATGAGTAGAACCTCCTACTTATATGAGTAGAAATCCTACTCATATGAGAAGAAATTCTACTCTGATCATCAGAATATTCTACTCATAAGAGTAGAAAAAATCAACTCATATGAATTCAATTTTTTTCATTTTTCAGAAGTGTGTTTTTGCCCAGGAGACACCGACATTTATAAATTTGAAAAATAAAAACATTTTGTTCTTATGATTTTTTTGATGCGGTGACTAGTTTCTGAGATATCGGACACGGTAGATTCAACGCTGAACTCATGTGCGTGAGTTGAAATCTCTAGTCATATGAGTTGGAATTTCTAATCATATAAGTTGGTGAAAACTGAATAGAAGAATTCTGCTCATATGAGTTAAATTATATTCTTATAAGTTGAAATTCTAATCATATGAGTTGAAATTCTATTCACAAGACTTTCATTTTCTACTCATTTGTACTCACCATTTTTAGCAGGGCGGTTTTAAAACTTAAACATTTTTATTGATTCAGTTACTAAAACCATTTCCATAAGTACGAATAATATCGATCATTATCCGCACATAATTACCTAACTCAATAATTCTTGTAGACTACCTATTTATTCATATTGTCTCAATAATTGGTTTGAGAATGCCAATTTTTTCTCTACGTGATTCAGTTTGCCCGTCGACCTCTCAAATTACCGACATATTGCATACTAACCGCCGTCGTCGACGGTTCTTTGAATTGGCTGCCGCACTGAGAGAAACAGCCGAATGTGCATTCGAATGGTACCAAAACCCGTCCCAATAAAATAATATTTTTTAGTCATAAACAGGGGCGGACTGGCACTTGAACGGTTAGGCTGCGGATTTCATTTTGGGGCCCCCTACGCATTGAGTTCTCACGGGAGGGGGGTCTAGTAGGCGCAGTCCTCTAGCAAGAGGGGAGGTCCGCCCCCCCCCCCCTGGATTCTAGGTATTGACCCTTCTAGACGCAATTTTAGGCGCGTTTTGGCTCAAAGTCTGACATGAAATTTTTACCTTAAATTATCAGAAATATTTGATTATATTTCAATTCTGAAAAATATCTGAGACTTTCAAATCCAAACTACAGAAATTGATAAAAAAAAGTTGTATTTTAGCGAGAATAGCAAATTCCGAACGCTCACGTGGTATTTTTCATCAACTGAGCAGCACCAGCGGCGAGGCATTATCGATTATCGATTTTTCTCCATTTGACGCTATGGTAAAGAATCGACTGTTAATGTGTTCGATGCGAACATCCTGTCTATCGATCCTTCCCCATTGGTTCAAATGGCAGATCAATCGATAAATTGCAAACCACGCCACGCCACTGAGCGGTACAAACTCAGATTGTGGTAAATAAATTTACCACAAACAAGTGTCAAAATTACAAAAATTTAGTAGGGTTGAATTGTTTGACCAAAATACTGCCATTTCATTCCCTGCGGAAATTTGCTACAATGTACCTCAAATACTAAGAAAAGTGTGATAATCTGATTTCAGGTGGTAAGAATAGGCGGTGAAAATACTACCGCGAACACTTTGGAGGCAACCTGCTCAGGTACACCGGCACCAGATGCTTATCTGGTAAGATGAATTTTAATGCTTGTCAGCTAAAAACGACCATGTTGGTGGATGATTGTTATTAGGGCCAGATTTACCTACTTGCTGCCCATGGGCCGTCTGTATTTTTCCGCCCCCTTCTCATTCGTGTTGAAACATCAAAAGATCGTATTCGACAGTGGTTCGATGTACCGTTTGGTTCCAAACAATAGAAAATAACCTCAAACAAAAATTTTAGGATTTAATTTGGAAAAGCTGAAAATGATAAAATTCCTAACAATTCCACTTTTCATTACCATTTGGTACTCGAGAGAATAAAAATTCGATCACATAAGACCCGTTATCTCAGATTTCTAAATTGACTTTTGAGGCTGTGGTTACATATTGAACCAATCGACATCAATATAATCTCACCTGTGTGATCTGTCGAATACGATCTATATAAAAACCATCAAGTAAACGTGCCGGAGGGGGAGGAGTGTATGAGACGAGTTTACTCGTGTTGGGCACATTTTTTTGTGAAAGCCCTGTCAATACTAACAAAAGATCAGTTCCGTAAACCCATCCCTGTTTGGACAAGGCCTTCCATTTATAAAAAACGAACGAAAAAATTATGAAAGAACAAACATAAATGTGGTTAATAATTTTAACTTCCGCCGCTGCGCCGACCGCACTGTGTTGGCGCAATGCGTGAAGTATTCATGCAGTCGTGTAGGTGCTATGCGTTTCAAGCTGACTGCTGCTGACCGCAGTGTGTTTGACGCAATGCGTGAAGTTTTCATGCAGTCTTGTAGGCACTATGCGTTTCATGCCGACCGCCGCGCCGCTCCGTTCCAGGTCAAATTGCGTGATTGGTTTCTCTCTTAACTCGACTAATTAAGGGTGTTGTCTCTTATATCACCGAAAGACGACAAAATTAGAACTTCCTCTTTTTACTCTCAGTAAAATGAGAGATTTTGTTGCCTTTTCTCGTTTGAAATTTATTTTCTGAATCCGATTTTTTTCTCTCTTTTTTTGATACCTACATTCAAAAAGATTGCAAATTTGCCGCCCCCTACATTTTGCCGTCATGGGCCGCGGCCCATTTGGCCACCCCCTGAATTAGGGAGAACAAAGAGCCCCATGTCAAAAAATTAAATAGAGAGAGAGTAAAAAATGTTTACTGAAGTTTTTGCCTTATTGCTGATAGCCTATTTCCCTCACGTGATCAGACCGAACGGTTTGGTCTAGTTTTAAGCTGGACTGGTCAACTTTCTCCATAATTGTTTTGTTTTACGAGACTATACAATATCTGCTCTAGAGGGTTATTTACAAAACGCTTCTTGATAGCGCTGGTATTTGTAAATAACTTCTCAGCTCGGATTCCTGTCTTGTCTTGTCTCCAAAACCCTTCGCAATTACTGCATTTTTAATAATTGGTCGCGCAAAACAGACACCTCTTCATTCGTAAAAACGGGTTCCACAATTCGACGGCCGAAGTGCGGAACCACGTACCTACATTGCGGTGTTTCAAAATTTCCGTTCTTTTTTTATTTTTTCGAGGAGCAAACAACCCAAATTTATAGCTTAAAATTTTTACAGAATATTCTGCAAATCTAGAAGAAAAATCAAATACTTTTTCAAGAAATATACAATGTCTAGTTCAGTGGCGTTGAGTACTGTGAGATATATCGATTGATCTATCATTTAAACCTATGGCATGGGATCGATAAACAGGGTGTTCGCGATGAACACCTTAACAGTTGATTCTTCACCGTAGCTTCAAATGGAGAAATATCGATGGTCGATAATTATCGCCTCGCCATTGGCTTTTAATACCTAAATGAGGGGCTTTTGGAGGACAAGGTGCATAAGTGCAGTTTTTGAAAAAAATTGAGATATTGATGATTTCAAGTAAAAATAGTCTTAATGCATAATCTGTGAAAAGTTCGCTCCCAAACTCCAATTTTCAAGCATCAAAAAGTCAATCCGAACTTTCTTTCCGCCTTAAAGATCCATTTAATCTCGAAACTTCAAACACGTATTTCTCGAGTTAGTAAAAACCGCACTTCTGCGCATTGTCCTTCAAGCCCCTCAACTGGCCTCTAATGGAGTCTCATTGACCCAGAATAAAAAATATGATGTAATATAAAATTAAATTCCTGTTATATTTTAATATCTTATTTGTTAATTTTCTAGTTACGGTCATGGAACTTCAAGAAAATATTTAATGGCAAAGGACAGTGTATGCCAATTCAGCTTTCCCTCGAATATGGTTTCAGCCCTGGTTCAAAATTACTGATAGAAGGAGCTACACTCGAGGGCAACTGGTAACGATGACTCATTTGTTTTCCTTTTATTAGTACTGCTACATTGAATCGGAAAGAGCGCGCGTGGAGTGATTTTCAAAGTTAAACGTACCTAAGCCTTGAATCGTCTCTACGAATGCGGTATGTGTGAGAACATTTGGACTTCATTTTGCAAGTAGGAATTGTAATTTCTGGTTCATCCGAAAAAACACATCTGTGCGTAAGGAAACTAATGGCACGTACGTTGTTTTTAAACTGAGCCTGAATTTACAGTTCCTAATTGCAAAATATAGTCCATTTGTCGCGACTCCTCCATTTTTTGGTTACCTGCTACTAAAAAACTACATGGGAGTGTGTGACCTAGGCAGGCGAAATGTACTTTCAGGCGGAGTGGGGAAGGAGACACGAGATAACTATGCTTTTGCGCTATGGAAGAACGCCGTATAAACCTTCAAGCGTTGCCACATTTCCATTGATAAAACGCGAATTTCCTGGTGAACCTTAGAATATTTTTCTTGATTTCGGATCATCTTTTCGCAATTTTATTTAAAGTTCCTGAAAATTCCAACAAAACATATTCTTAACTTTCCTCAAAAACAAACATTTTATCGGATGAATTTGGCAACTCTCGAATTTTCATACAGCGTTTCCCCTCAGCACGGCAGTATACCACAGCTTAGAGGAGTTGATAATGGATCGCGTATAGCTTATAAACACTAAAAATTCCGAGAAGTTTGTCTTTTGCATCAATTTAAAAGGTATTTTAACGTATAAGTATGTGAGGTTTGGCGGCTAAGGAAACGGACTTGGGATATGCTAAGAGCAACGGAGATGGATTCCTGGCGGAGGTCGGCAGGAATTTCCAGGAGAGATCGGGTCTGTGATGAAAGAGAGCATCAGATCATGGGAGTCGAAAATGACATCGCATTCGACGTCATGACCAAACAGCTTGTCTGGCACGGTCATGTTAACAGGATGACAGAGGAGAGCCTGCCGAAGGAGATACTTGATTGGGTTCCTCCTGGGAGGATACGAAGGGGACGCCCAGTGAAAGGGTGGCCGACCCTTATGAATGAAATGAGAGAGTGTCATTTCCCTGACGGGTTGTGGCAGGACCGAGTTTTGTGGNTAAGTTTCCTCAAAAACAAACATTTTATCGGAAAAATTTGGCAACTCTCGAATTTTCATACAGCGTTTCCCCTCAGCACGGCAGTATACCACAGCTTAGAGGAGTTGATAATGGATCGCGTATAGCTTATTAACACTAAAAATTCCGAGAAGTTTGTCTTTTGCATCAATTTAAAAGGTATTTTAACGTATAAGTATGTGAGGTTTGGCGGCTAAGGAAACGGACTTGGGATATGCTAAGAGCAACGGAGATGGATTCCTGGCGGAGGTCGGCAGGAATTTCCAGGAGAGATCGGGTCTGTGCTCTGTGATGAAAGAGAGCATCAGATCATGGGAGTCGAAAATGACATCGCATTCGACGTCATGACCAAACAGCTTGTCTGGCACGGTCATGTTAACAGGATGACAGAGGAGAGCCTGCCAAAGGAGATACTTGATTGGGTTCCTCCTGGGAAGATACGAAGGGGACGCCCAGTGAAAGGGTGGCCGACCCTTTTGAATGAAATGAGAGAGTGTCATTTCCCTGACGGGTTGTGGCAGGACCGAGTTTTGTGGCGGTTAGGCGTGGCAGAGCACCAGCGAACGCTGTGAAAGTGACTCTTATTATATGGATTACATTTTGCAAAGGAACCACTTATGCATACATTCTTGTGGGTCTCAGCGATCATGCCTTATTGCACATAGTTCTGTTTGACAGAAATACGTTCAATTGGTCGTATTTATGCTATAGGCAACTATGTGCATATGCTTTGCATGTGACATAGTTCCTTTTAGCATAAATACGTCGAATTTTTCTCTCTCATTGCAGGTTTTCCATAGAATTGAAATCCGTCTTATTAGGAGATATACCTCTGCATTTATCCGGACGACCGTATGAGGAGAAATTTATAAAAAATAGCAAGACAAATTCGAGTTCGTGGGGGGTGGAAGAATTTGAAGAGAACTGGCCATTTTATTGCGGAAAGAAATTCACTTTATCCATTGAATGCCTAAAAGAATCATATAAGGTAAATATTTTATTTAATTATTTTTCATATGAATAAAGGCTAAAGTATGCTGTTTTATACGTGTGATACACTCGTTTCTTGAAAATTTTTATCTTGTAATAATTGCCACATGCGACTCTAGAACTATAAAAACTCGTTAGCGGTGTTTCAAAATCTCCGTTCCCATTTTGTTTTATCAAAGGAGAACAAATCAACACCACTGGTTGAAATATCACAGATAGCTAGGAGCCAGAAATTTGGCAACATCGGATTTCCTCCATTTAAACCTATGCTAAATAATAGATTCTTGTTGGAACACTTGGCCCCTCCAAAAATGGATACATTTTCATAGGTTTAAATGGATTTCATCTTGCAAAAAGGAACCAAGAGCATTCCAATGTTGCCAGGATTGTGCAACTTACATTCTTTGCAATGAAATTATTGGAATCACGCAAGAAATTAAATTTAAAAGGGTCATTTTTGTCTTGAATTTATAGTTTATTGAAATTAAAGATCAAACTTGTTTGAATGAGATTGTTTATAATTGCAAGGTAAAAAAATGTGCACAATCCTAGCGACATTGGAATGCTCTTGGTTCCTTTTTGCAAAATGCAATCCAAATGCAGAAAAGACAATGTTGCCTATTTGCTGGATCCGCCAATGCAGAATGGAGTGGAAGAGATACGAAGAGACGCCCCATGAACATGTTGACAGATAATAGACTACTGGGCCGCCACTCTGCAAACGAATCCAAATTCCTTCATCTTGCTGGGTATGCACTTTGATCTCCGGGGTGTTAATATAGTTGCTCGAAGTCGAGGAAAGCTGCAGTGATGAGGTGCGATAATCGACTATGGATATTATCCTATTTGAAGCTACGGTAAAGAATCGATTATGGTGTTCGTTGCGAACGCCCTGCTAATCGATCTTTTTTCATGGGTTTAAATGACAAATCAATCGATACATCGGAACACCACTGGAAATCTGCCGGCAACAATGTAAGGCGCGACTTCGGAATCCACGCATTAGTAGTATCGCGGCGAAGTTTTTCTTCAATTCATATGATTTTTTAAAAAATAAACTTCACAGAATTTTAAGTCCGAAGACATTTAAATCCTCGACAGTATGAAGGCGTTTTAAAATACTTACGCATCGAGGAAGAAATGGATTCATCTTGCGGCGGAAAATCGTCTCCCCAGCAGTTTTTCGTGGAACAACGAAAAGTTTGTGATACGTCAAGGGATTTAAGTTTTTAGAACGCCAGGCTTGTTGTTACAGTGCAATATTCTCGTTTTGGAAAACAGGAAAATTTCGATATGGCAAGGATTTTGTGGTTTCGTCTAAAAATTCACAGGGCGGAACACGCCCCATCCTCGACAAAAAAAGGTTTTTCTCAGTAAAACAGTGGCGTGGCGTACTTCGTAATATATCGATATTTCCCTCATTTGAAGCTATAGTAAAGTATCGATTCTATATTGTTCGTTGCGAACACCCTGTTTATCGATCCTTTTCCATAGGTTTGGATGGTAGAACAATCGATATATCGCAAAGCATGCCACGCCACTGCAGTAAAATGAATGACCACCAAAGATTTAGTTTTCATAGTCATGATCAATCAAATTTCTGAAAAAAGGCCTGAAGATTGGACGCCTTAAAGCTGAATGAATGCATCGAAGTGTTGACAAATAAACTGCTGCAATAATATAACTTCTTTAAAAACTTGCTTTTGTGCAAATTAATTCGTTCCATTCAATGAAGTCAAATCCTCCATCCTCCTATCCTCTATTTACTTCTATTTTGAGGCACTAAAAGTAATATTACTTAAGGTAATATAGGCACACAAGTTGCAAAGTGCATCTAAATCATTGAGGCAAAGTTGCTATGTAATGCAATAAACCTATGCGATATTTCGTCCATAAATGACGATTCCAAAGATAAAAAAGATGAGTTCCATGCTTTAACAAGAAATACAAACAATGCTAGGAGAAATCGCGACTTATTTCAATCATACCTACATAAATTTCAGTACGAGGTGCTCCTTCGATTAGCAGATAGGCAAAATATGCAACATTGCGGTACGGTAGCCGTAGCAATAATTTTATCATTGAGGAGATCGCACAACCTGATGTGCCGTTTGGGAAGAAGACATGGTTATAATCCCGAGAAAACACATTTCATTCGCAAAAAACATACAGGATTTTGTTAGTGTCACAATTACTGCATTGTTTATCTCTTTGCAAATCATAGTTGCCCACTTTGTCTTTTCCAGATGAATGTGAACGGGATCCAGATGCGAGAGTTTGCTCATCGCCTGCCGCACTCTATCATCGACGCGTTGCGCATGAATGGAGCTCTTGTGATTAGTCATGTTCAGTACGCAGTATCAAGCGTGAGTTCTCTACTACACGGTGGCGTGGAGTGCTTTGCGATGTATCGATTGATCTGTCATTTAAACCTATGGAAAAGGATCGATAAATAGGGTGTTCACAGCAAACACCTTAATAATCGATTCCTTACCATAGGTTTAAATGGCATATCAATCGATACATCGCAAGTTACGCCACGCCACTGCTACTGCGTTTTCGATGGTTTTTTCTCTTGGGCCCGGGGAACTTTAAAATCAAAGATGGTGCTTGAATGGCATGGCTTACGAGGTGGGTAACTAATTACGGCCACAAGAAGCTGAGTAGGGGACGGTTGGTCTAAAAAAGAGTAAAAATGTGACTGAAATCAAAGCACCAACGCATTTTCCAAAGACGATCCTTGGAAAATCCAAATTAAGCAGCATATCTTACTAAAATTTACCGAAATTAAAAATTCTCGAGAGGGAAGTGATCAAAAATCACAGAAGTACGGATGAAAATCGTCGAGTTTATGCCCATTTTAATATACATTGATTAAAATTATCTGGAATAACTAATAATTCACTTTTGGCCGTTGAGGCCTTCTAAGTATTACGCAGGTCACTCGGTGGGGGGGTTGGGGGTGGAAAGTCTTTGACAGTCTTGCGGAGTCTTAAAAACATTTTCCCGGCTGTTTGTTGAAAAGAAATTATGAGGAGGAGGTTTCAATCCACGCTAATGTATTCAATAGAGGGGGGAGGGGCAGAGGGTGGCTAACGGGTAGCTTGCGTGGAAGGATGCACGGGGTGAGGAAGTCGGACAAAATGGTTACTCAACGTATACTTGAACGGATCCTCAGGGTGCAACGATCTGGCACTTAGAGTACTACTTTGAGTGCAATTTTTTGATTTTCAGAGTTATCTCCATCGCATGAAAATATAGGTAGGAAAAATACGCGTCCTCAAAAGTTATACGCTCCCGAGGAATGAGCTTGAAATTTTGAGTTGTTTGGACTTTGACAGGTGAATGATCGTTTATACGTTTTCTCTTTTCAGATACACCCTGATATTTTTTGGCCAAACTCTGACAACTCTAATGCAACAACGACGGTACGTCAACTATTCTAGATAGGGGTTTTTGGTGGGTGTCGAACGCATGCACTCTCTCAAAATGTTTCGTCGATTTTATTAGTTCGTGTTGATCTATTTTTTCCCAACAAGTTTTATTGTATCCATTCAAGTTTTGTTGACGTATCAAGACTATTTTCCTTTATAAACGGTTAATGCATTTTTCGGACTATTTTTCTTGATTATTGACGATCAGAGCTGGAATAAGGTCTCGATAGACGATCAAATTCCCGAACCAGTTACCATCAAAGTGTCGGGAGTTATCGGTTTTAAACTCATTAATTTGCTTCATTTTAAAATGAAAACTTGGCATAAATGTTTCCTGTGACAGGAAATGATGAATGGTGGCACTCCATTCTGATCTTACTTTGAACAAAATAGTGCGGCCTGTCAAAATTCGATGGTGGATGGTGACCATCAGTCATCAGCATGTCTACTTTGATCGGAATTGGTTCGGAATTTGATCGTGTATCCAGGGCTATAAAGTTGGTGCGGTTGGTGCATCAGAAGCGGTTGGACCAAGCACAGTCACTGCAAGGGCTCTACTAAAGTGAGATGATAGAAAAGGTGAAGAGGACAAAGAAAAAAGAGACTAGATGCACTTAGAGCTCGAAACTATTCCTACCAAGCACAGTCACTGCAAGGGCTCTACTAAAGTGAGATGATAGAAAAGGTGAAGAGGACAAAGAAAAAAAAGACTAGATGCTTTTAGAGCTCGAAACTATTCCTTCCAAAAATTAAACAAGCTGCTGCTGAAAAGCTCTAATACGTAGGTATTATGGAGAAGCGCTCAGCAGTTCGATCTCTATGGTAACCGTAACGCAACAGCTGTCATTTGGAGACGAATTTGAACAGGTTCAGAAAAAGTCATCACACAAGCAGCATTTCTCACGGAAAAATCGCTATGAAAGGCGATTTTATCGGCGATAAAATCGCCAGGATCATCAACTTCTGAGCGATTATCCTCGATCCTATCGCGATAAAATCGCGCTTTAATCGCCCGACAATTTATCGCGATATTTTCGAAATAAAAATCGCGACAAATGGCGATTTCATCTCGATTTTATCGATGAAAAATGATCACGATTTTATCGAATCGAAAATTGCGATGTGTAGCGATTTAATCGCCATATATACAAATTTTTAATGTGATAATATCTCGATATATTGTCAACGATATAATCGCGATAACCAACCGATGAAATCGCTATTTATTGCGATCACTGCTTATACTTGGGCACCGGTAGCAAAAACTTCAGTTGAAAAGAACTCAATACCTGGACTTTCAGACATAATAATAAAATATAAATATAAACTTCCTAGCAAGGACGATTTTGGGTATGTTATTCATTTCGTCTGCTAATGTATATCGACGGTGAAACTACCTAACTACGTATCTCGGTTTGCGACGTCGCAGACTTCCTGTCATACTTCATTTTTTAAATGAAAAACTACTTAACGTCCGGTCTTGAAAATTTCTGTGATTTTTCCTCTTCGTGCGGAGAAAATTCTGTGAAAATTTCAAGGAATGATATTGATTTGGTCTACTTCAAAAAAATAAAATGCGAGCGTAGATTTTTAAACACCGCAAACGAGATGCGTGGTTTGGTAGTTTCACCGTTGATATTCAATAATGTTAAGGGGGTATTTTTAGCTTGTAAAACGACAAGTCTGAGAATCTCGTACTCGACCATGTTTAGTTGAGTTGGTGAGCCATTCAATCGCTTGAGCGCTCTACTATGGAGGAACTCTAGTGGCAAAAAGAAAACAAGAAGCGCTTACCTATTGGCTGAGCACTTAAAATACAAGAGGAACAATATTATTTTGCTCATTCATTAACTTAATTTTTAACAGCTCATCTTGGTCTTCTTCTGTATTTTCAGCAAATTACGCAGAATCAAACCAATGGGCATGATTCAACGGCATCTCCGACCGATCTTAAGGGTCCTATCTTCAATGCCTTCGACAGAGACAAGGTAACATAAAAGTTAACGTAAATAACTTTCTTCCTGTTTCTGGAGAAGAAAAATAGCTGCATTTATGTCATTTGCTCCCAGCAGATAGGTGTTATGACAAAGGAAATCAAATTTCAGGAATTTTCTCATGGGAAAGGGATCTTTCAAGTTCAAGCATTATTGAGACACTACTCTATAATAAGAAATCGACCATTCGAGCTCTGTTCAGGAACGACTTGTCTGCTCTTACTTGCCTCATGCAGATAAGTGGTTCCAAAATTAGCCATAAGTTCTTCCTGGTGTGGTGCCGTTCATGTAAAGAGTTGGGGGGGGGAGGAGGTTCTGCGTAACTAAGCGTCAAGAGGGGAGCAATGTCGATTTTTTGAGGGTGGTAAAACTGTTTTTAATAAATTTCATAAATAACCGATTTTAGATAAGGTAGATTGCCTCGATGAAGATAGATTGTTCCATACACATTAAAGCGGGAGACCTCTGAAGTCTTCAATTTTTGAGAGTTGGATTTGCGGGGCGATTACAGAATCTTTTAGACAAAGCGATAGACAAAGAAAGCAAATAGAAAATGGAGTGATCTTATCGGTGGAAGCGGGCAGTTGCAATGGATAAAGGAGGTAGTTTTTTTGTTTTGTCTGTTTGGTCCAACGTAGAATAATATATAGTTGAGAGTTTTGGTAAAAATGGCGGAGCGTCAATTCCACGAGACAAAATTCACAAAAACTCTCTACACCTCTTTGGTGAAACAAGACTTAATTATATTTCAAGAAATTCCCACGTTGTTATACCTGAACCGGATAAACCTCTATATTTACCTCAGCTAAAGGCTCTTAGATTTTTCCTGTGTACGATAAGTATCTTGATTTATTTTGCGAGGAAAGATCTGTACTTTTGAAGGATGCCTATCATTCTTAATACGTTCAATTTCGTATAATACTGTGCAACATCTCTGTTGTGACATAGTTGCTTCAGGCGCCGCTGCCGCACGGCGGGCGGGCGGCCAGCGCGAACCTGCATTGGCGCCTATAAACCTAAGTGGATACTTCACGCATTGTGCAATGCGTGAAGTATCCACTTAGGTTTGTAGGCGCCTGTGAGCCTCTCGCGCTCGCAGCACGCCGCCGCTCCGCTCTGTTCGGCTTTAATATTTATACTCGCATAGTCAGCGTTTTTTAACTCATGATTTTGAAATGTTAGCACACTCTGTATTGATTATTCTCATTTAAATTGATGGGGAAAAATATGTTTCAATTTATCAAAGGAGAATAATAATATAATGTATGTTTTTTAAATATTGGTGGTTCCGTGTCAAATTTAATGAAATCCAAAGCACTTTAATTTTTCCTTTTACATTTTGTGCTTTTATTGTGCTGCAGCGAGGTGTACGCGCAACGAAACTTGTTTGACGTATTTGACTCTAAAAGATCAATGATCAATGTAGAAATGCGTTAAAACTAAATATTGCGTGCTTCTTGGTTTTTTTCCTCTTTTATTCATTTTTGCGGTTTCTGTCGGCACAACTGCGGCTCATTGAGATTAATGTCGCTTGGAAAAGATTTTACAAATATTTGTCACGTTTTAAAAATATAAATGTTTTCAAAATAAAGTAATAATTTCGTAAAAAAAAAATAAAAAAATAAAAAAAAATACCTATACATAAATAAGGTATATTGTACATTCAATATTTTAAGGATAGAAATAAAACCAAATATTCACCAATGACAATTTAAAAAGATGATTCAAAAGGAGAGAGTAATAACATTTCATTTAGAAAATGAGCAACCATAACAACACCTCCTTCTCTCTCAATTTCTCATTTCCATATTGTCAATATAATTTTACATACTGACTAAAATAAAACGCTTGGACCAAGTCACCGTTGCTTATTTTACGTGTGGGCGTAAACTACTGGACAAAAAAGGTGCGCGGACAAAAAATCGTTGACAAAATGTCCTGAAACCCTTTATTGTTTCTTTGAAGAACTAGTCAACGTAATTTCTTGAAAATTCCCTTGATTCTTCTTCTTTGTCAGCAAAATATTCTATAACAATCTCAAGCTGTAAAATTGGCTTATTCCTCTTGAAAAAAAGAAAAAAAAGGTTATAGGAGTGGTAATTTTGAAATATCGCAATGGAGATAAGCGTTTTCGCACTTTGCCTATCTTTATGTATCACTATACTTGTATGTTTAGCTTGTCTAACTGCACTTCTTTTTTGTTTGTTTTCGTTTTGTCGCGTAGAATTTAGGTGCCTCTAAGTCAAGAAATGACATAGTGCTCACATCAAGCGATTTTCTCGACATTCAGCGATCATCAGCATTTATCGACAAAACCATGGCGATCGTAGACTTCCTCACAAAGTGGCCCAAATTTCTCGTTCTCACAGCACCAAAGCGATTCGGGAAGACATCTCTGCTTAGTATGTTTCGTTATTTTTTCGGTATCCCCATACATACTGCCACGGGTGGCGAAAACAAGATACTTAAGGCGCAAACTTTAGAAATATTTCAATCTCCGAAGTTAAAAATCTGGCAGAACTTCACGGAGCTCGAACCATTTCTGATGTCGCACGCTGTAGTTACGTTCAATTTCGGCACCATAATGACCAACTCTTATGAGGACTTTTTGTCTTCTATGAAAATGTGCATTTTCAGTGCATATACTGAGCACTCATACCTAACGACGGGTAGCGAATTGTCCAAATTCGAAAAAGAAGAAAACCTTGCAGTTCTTAATAATTTCGGCATAATTGGGAGTCGGGACATTAAAGAACAGAGTGGTCAAGTGTTGGTCAAACTAGTGCGTAGACACTTACGAAAAAACTCAATGGTCTTTATTGATGACTATGACAAACCTTTTATCGACCTTCTATTTGATAATCATCGGCATATGGAAGAAACGTTTGATCCTATTGTAGTGTTCCTTGAGAAATTCATAGCAGCAATCGCGAAGAATGGCGACAACGCAAGAGTCCTCCTTACAGGCACCACCAAATTTGGGGGAACCCTGTCGTCTGCAGATAATCTAAAATTTGACAGTATCTTTGAGCGACCATATTATGCCAATCACTTTGGTTTCACATATTCAGAGGTCGAATATTTAGCGAAAAAATTTCAAAAAGGAGAAGAGCACCTTGATGACATCGAAAGATGGTATGGTGGCTATAGCTGTAGCGATGGCACAAAAATATTTCGGCCGAATTCAGTCGTAAATTATTTTCACGACGGAGCGATCGGTCATTACTGGAAACTGAACAGCTCACCTTTTTCCCTGAGGAAACTTTCAAACCATCCTACAACACAAGTGGGATTTAAGAGTTTACTCAAAACCGGACGTGCCTTTGCAATGGCGGAAAACGACCTAGGTTTGAGCCACATCGTAGAACTCTTCTCAAACTGTTCCTCGAGCGATGATATTTGTGACGAATGGGTTTTCAAATATTTACTCGATTCCGGTGTTTTTTCCAGAAAAGTCCCATGGTTTCCGTCAGAGTGGCGGCCTGAAATAGAGATTCCAAACTGGGAAGTGGAATATCAGTTAAAGCGAGAAATCCTGAACCCTTGTTTCTTGCAAGATGTGTATCATATTAACGAAGTATCATTGAGAATTTTCGTAGAAGCTGCAGCCGAACTACAACCGGACGATAAAGAAACATTTCAAAAATTTGTGAATACATTGCACTTAGTACTGAGTGTACCCGAACTTTCAAATCAGGAAGCCATGAGAAATGTTGTAGTCTTCTCTATTTTGAACAGCGATTCCCAAAGCTTTGTGTATAGAAATGTCGAGCGGATTGAAAATGATGATGTTACTGTGGCCGAGGAGGAGCAAAATAGGGACTTAATCGCGCTCTTCATGACCAAAAATGATGTTGCGGTGGTTTTAGCATTAAATTACCAAGACTCTTCGTCACTTGCCGTTCTGCACGAAATCGTGGAACGACGATACTTTGAAAAGTTTTACGATAAACGCGTTAAAAGGCCAAAAGACTTACGTGAAGTACACATCGGAATCCATTTTAGTGAAGACAGAAAGACATCAATTAACTACATTACTGATCCTAGGGACCCAAACAATCTTCGCAAACGTAGTATAAAGCTTGAGTCGGAATAACTAACTAACAAGTCGTTCTTATAGCGCTTCTGTGCGCTCTGCGACACTCAACCGCCACTGATAGCGATCCTGCCAGAGCTCTCCGGCAGATCGCATCTCCTCATTTCCTGCCTTATTCCCTCAATCCACGATTTGGCAGTGCAACCTCTACGCTTTCTGCCAGTGGGGACCAAATCCAGAATCTTCTGAGGCAACCTATCATCTGGCATTCGTTGCACATAACCGTACCAGACAAGCTGTTTTGTGAAAATGCCATGCACTATGTTGTTTTCGACGTCTATAATTTCACGTATCCTCTCATTCCGAACGTGATCCTCTCTCGACACTCCGGCCGATCTACGCCAGTAGTCCATTTCGGTTGCCTTAAGAATGTCCTGGGACCGTTTCATCAACTGCCACACCTCGCTGCCATAGGTTAATATGCTTGTGTCGAAATAAAAATCTAAAACAAGCTCCAGTGGCGTGGCGTGCTCTGCGATGTATCGATTGATCTGCCATTTAAACCTATGGGAAAGGATCGATAAACAGGCTGTTTGCAACGAACGCCTTAATAATCGATTCTTTACTATAGCTTCAAATGGAAAATATCGATAATAATCGATCGTTCACGCATTACTCATCAGCAAGCACATGATGCGGCAAGACAGGAGAGAGGGCGGGTAACAAAGGGCTCTTGAAGCCGAAATTGTGGCCGAAATGAAGAGTGAAGCCTTAAGTATTGGGTTCCGGAGTCCGGGTGTATATATAACTGGACTGGAGGAACGGCATTGTAAAGCGTGGAGTATCCTACGAATTAGAAGGAGCCCCAGGGGAGATCCTTGCGAAACGAAATGAAACTTTCATTTCGATAATCCTACTTGGAGTCTCGTGAGACTATCATTCAAAGTTCTGCAGGAATTTTCCCTGTGATTCTTCAAAATGTGAGTTATTATCATGTATAAATTTATGTGTTTATGTTTGTGTGTTTTCCTGTGATAGTTTCCTATGGGAAGTAGCCAGAAATTCCCAAGGGTGGGAAATTTTGGGATCTCTGCTTGTATCGGCTAGACATCAAAACTAAATGTGTGGCAACCTTTGAAAATCTCGGGAGTCTGATGGGGCTTAAAATATAAATCGGACTATTCCCCCATTATCTGAACGATGGAGGAATTAAAAAGTTTAATTTCGACTTGTCAAACTTTTTTGAGTATCTAGAAAGTTCGAAGGCGCTTAAAGTTGATATAGAAATTTTTTATTAATCCCCACTATCCAAACAGTTAAGAAATTAAGAAGCACAATTTTGACTTAGTAACGTTTAAAGAAGCAATTAAAGTAATAATTTGCACACATCAGTGCTCAGCCTTCAAACGTTGCCACATTTTCTTTGATGAAAAAGGAATTTTCGGGGAAATCATGTTTCCTCTAATTCTTCAGAGACTTTTATTCGCACTTGAGTCTAAATTAGCTGGAAATTCCCAGATATAGTATTCATAATTCTCGTAAAAATAAACATTTTTAGGAGGGAATTTGGCAACTCTCGAATGTTCATACGGCGTTATTCCTCAGTACGGCAGTATTGTAGTATGGGCACATGCGAAGAATGTTGGAAGAGAGATTGCCCATAAAGAAGCTTTGGATTTTACGAGGGAATGCAGTGGGACAAGTGAAGAAAACTAAAGTATGACAAATGTAAACGCTACTTGATGTAACACTTGTCGAGGGGCTGGGGCTGTCTCCCCTTAAAGACCAACTGTATAGAGATTCCAAAATTACCCTGGTAAAAATGGCAAGTGTTAGGTCAGTGAATTTTCCACTGAGGTCAGTGCAATTTGCTCTGAGGTCAGTTCAGTTTTCTCTGACGTAAGTGTTAAAGCACTTACCCAAGAAGTCAGCACTGAGGTAAGAGGCACTGACGTCGGGAGAAAGACTTACCTAAGTGCAGAGATGTCTCTGAGGTAAGCGGGACTGAGGTCAGGACTTGGTTCAGAGGATAAGTCTCTGACATCAATCTTAATCGAACCGCACTTACTCCCAAAAAGTAGAGATGGCTCCCCCTTCCCCCACCCTATTTCATTTTCGTGGGGGAATATTTCCTCGGGACACGGGGACCACAAACTTTATCTTTCAGAGAGGCATATTTTGTAGAAGGTGGGATTTTCTAAGAGGGAAGGAAAACTAGTTTAAGTAGCCACACTCTTGAATAATTTGTTTTACCCTCTTCGTTTAAGATGGCACTTAAATAATTAAAACACAACAAAAAATGAGATCGATAAAAATATTATCACCGCTAAAATATGTATTTAGATATATTTATTTAAGCATTATTATTTTTTTATAAAAAAAAATAGTTTTAAATTTGGTTTTAATTTTTTTCAGTTTTAACTGTTTTTAAAATGTTTCAGTCTCAATTTTTTTTAAAATTTTCCTACTTTATTTTCAATTCTTTTCTAACTTTTTTACTCCTTTACTTTCAATTTTTGTATCTGCTAATTTATATTTTTTGTATAATTTCAACTTTCATTATTTTTTTTGCATCATTAGCTTTAATTTTGAATTTTAGTGCGATCCATTTTTTTTTCAAAGAAACGTAACTTACAAAACTTCATTTACATGTTGATTGATTAAAAAAGAATAATAGAAAAATTAAGTATCGGATTCACATTCAAAGACAAAATCATCATTTGCTGGCAAAATTACCCCAATGGGGGCCCTGAAATGGTAAAATTACGCCCCTAACACGTACACGCGCAGGTAGTGTAGTGGTTCAATCGCTAGGACGATCACCGAAGTTAAGTTACGTCGGGCGTAGTTAGTACTTAGATTGGAGACCGCATGGGAACGAGCGATGTCCCCTGAAGATTGTGATACTTGCTTGGGATTGAAAACTCACAGCAGCCCTCCCTGATCGTCAAATAGTGACTTAACGTACCTGGCAGATTGGTAATTAACGAAATTTTTGCCTGTACAGTATTTCTGGGAGTTTCCACTCCGCTTACGTCTGAGACACTTAGGTCAGTGCCACTTACATCAGAGGCACTTGCCTTTGGAACAGATCTAACACTGAGGTAGCAGATCAGCGCCCGGCAGCACTGACATCAGTGCTTAGGTCTGTTCCAAAGGCAAGTGCTACTGATCTGAGCACTTGCGATTTTTACCAGGGTAATAAATCACAAATTGATGGTGAAAGTGCAGAAGTCCAAGCAGCATTTTTAATGGTTTTCAAACATTTTGGAATCTCACTTGCTCAAGTGTGGCCGTCTGAGGGAGGTGAACCTCAGAACATGAAAACTCAAAGTAGAGTTATTAATATCACATAGACGAGGGTTTTAAAAACATTTTTAGACAAAACCTGCTCAGACATGTGAAACCAAACCTGAGTTTTGAATTCTGTACCTCAAAAATATGGTTTCAAGGGAAGAGCCGTGTGAAATTTTTGTTTATCATGTTCGGTGTGCAAAATTTTAGCATTAAATAAGAAACTTCATGCCTTTTCTTGGTAAAAAAATAAATTAAATCACTCGCAACCTATTTTTTCAGGCATAAAATATATTTTTTCGTGGAAATCTCAGAAATCCGATTTTGAACGGATTCGAGGAATTTTCCACTATTGAATCTTTTATTTATGTGGATTAGAGTTCCTTCTGGTATGGACGGTCGCATATCGGCAATAAGGATGGAAAAAGGCGTATCTCGATTACGGTGTTTCAAAATTTCTGCCTCAAATTTATTTTATCCAACGAGACCGGTCCAATACTACTGCTTGAAATTTTAAAAGAATATTCCTAATCCAAAGATAAAAAATCTAGGAAGATTTCAAGTAATGGCGTTTAGTATTTTCTCAATTAAAAATAAATTATGACAAGAAGTCTGCATAGGTAATTGACCGTGAGATACGCGTATTTGCAGTGTCATCGTCAGTATGTTAAAGTATGATCATGCAACCCACCCCAGGATTATTTATTTGTCGTTTTTATTCTTGTGACTGATAGTGAGATTCATGCCTTCAAAGAGGTGTATGATGACAAAATCGTTTCGAATGTGTTTCAAATATTTTGTATTTTGTATTTTTCTATTTAATAAAATCTTTGAATTATTAAGATCGAGATTTGCTCTAATATTTAAATGTATTACATTTTGTTATACACTCGTTCAATAGGATGATAGGAAGAATGTTTGATGATCCTAGGGTCTCTGAACATCCTGGACTTGGGAGTCTCGAGTCGCAAAGCGGAAACTTTAGGGATCGATTCTTCAGACCGAAATAAGACTATTATGTTCGATGAAATTTCTTCGTTTGGGCCATTTTAAGGAGGCTGTATTCTTAGAGCAGGGGTGCAGGAAGTGCCTTGCCTCCCCATGACTATCAAATTGGCCTTCCCACTTTAAAAACCCTCTTTTCCTCATCGATTTTATGAAGATGACTTTCTGATGGCTCTGTGAGTATGATATCCCGCGATTTTGCGAAAAACACGTGATTATAAGTGCAAATTAACGAAAGACGCGTAAAATTTACCCCAACTACCAAGATACCCCGCGATGTTACCGGACTTCCCGTTTAAATACCCCATTTTTGGGTTCTTCCAATTTTCACACGCGACTGAGCGCGACCCGCCCGGTGGGCTAAGGGTGGGGGCTGAAATCCCTCAGGATTCCAGTGTTTATTTCTTTGTGGCCAGAACAACATGAGGAGTATAGAAATACCTCCCGATCCCAAATTTTCTGTACTTTTGTTGATACTGTCGCTAAAAAAAAAAAAAATCAATTTTTCAGAGAAACTTGAAAGGGACATACCACTCTTAAAATGGCTCTAGTGAAGAATGCCATTAATATATTAATCTTATATTGGTCTGAAGAATCGATCTTTAAAGTTTTTACCATTCGATTTGGGGTACCCTGTATTTCCGAAATTAGTAAGAACGGGGACAGCCGGTAAGGAGAATCTTGAACCACTACTTTTAGTTTACAGTAAGCAGATTATAATATGAAACGGAAAAAGACTATAGATAGAGAATTTGGTAGCAACTCACTTGCTTTTGTTTTGGTCCTGAGTTAAAAGTAGAATTTTCTCAAGGTTCTCAATCACGGTTTTACATAAATGCGCCAAAGGCAGAAAAGTAAGTTTACTGGAACAACTGGAGATAAACGATAAATTGAAAAAAGAAGATCATCTGGCGAACAATCAGTTGGAAAGTCTGGCGGCCCGACCGATTCTCCCTTCCAGCCTAATATAACTGTGCGCGCACCCAGCAGCACAGAGTGATTAACAATAATATCGCGGTATCGGATTCGTGTGGTTTTAGTTCTTTATTTATTTTAATTTTTCAAATCGTCTGACGAGCGAAAAAGATTCGTGAACATTAATATGTACCTGAAAATGGACTATTAAGTCTGAAATGGCCATCGTATAAAGGAAGAAAATTCTAAATGTAGCTCGGGACCAAATCAGAGGCAACTAAGCGAGTTGCTACGAAAGTCGTCGTGTCATCCGACAAAGTGTTACAAAACCAAAACCTATAGATAGAGAGTTTAGGGTAAAAACTGTGAACATTCCAACATGGCGAACGCCTAAAATTGTATCAAGGTTTCAAACTTGGAGGTCAAAGCATCCGATTCAAATTATGGAATTGAAATCAATTTATTCAAAATTATTTGATACAATTACTGAACTGATACATTTATACAAATAAGTATGTAACTATATACACTGGTTGACATAATTTACAAATTAAAATAATTCTTATGTGACTTAGCACTGGTAGAAGGCATTGAATCATAGCTGGAGTCATTCTTCGAAGATCGGATACCGACGTAATCCCATCCGGATATAGGGGATGAGGATGCTAAAAATCAAGGCAGCCAAACATAAACTCTATTTGTTTTCTCAATATGAGATAAAAAAAGAAATTGCCGTTTCGCTAAAAATTACAATCCACAAAATATACAAGGAAGCTTTTTTATCAATGTATTTTTTACAGGCGTCTAAAAACATCAGAAACAAATAAAAAGAAGAAAAGAAAAATACTTAACAGGAATGCGATAATGTTTGACCCTCGAATTTTTACGCATGCATGATGTGTTCAGTTATTCGGTTTGCCTTTGCACCGACCGAACCAAAGAAAGAAACTACGGCTGTGGAAGCTTTACTCACGGGCTGTATGGACATACCGTCCGTTCCGGATTAAGAGGCCAGAAACTTCGGGTCTAGTACCTGTTGCTCTGGCCTTTGAACTTGAAGCGGTTGAAGCTACAGCCTCAGCACCCGGAATTTCCGGCTTCTGAGCCCAGAACAGAAGGTCTGACTGTGCAGCCGGTAAGTACGGCTTCCACAGCCGGAGTTTCAATAACAGTGTATAGACTATTCAACTATCATCATTTTTGGCTGTGTCATACCCCATAAGTGGTTTTAAAGTAAGTTCGCTCATACTAAAGTCCTCAAAGTCTGAATCCAAGTTAATACGAGCGAGAAATTAGTGACTTAAGGTGAATCGATGGACGCCATATTTTGTGTCAGAACGGCATGCGATATATCGCATCAATTGGTTCCATTTTTTCAGCTACTCGTCATTTTTCTCCAATTTTAAGATCGCAATTCTGTTGTCAGGAGACTGAAGCACTCACTTACCAATTTTAACAAAGAGATTCGACGTAATAAAGGCGTGGTTTTTTCAGAGAGAAAATATCGCATTCGAATGCAGTTTCGATATCAGTATCGAATGCAATGTTTTCTCTCTAAAAAAACCACGCCCTAATTACGTTGAATTTCTTTGTTAAAATTATTAAGTGAGTGCTTTAGTCTCCAGACAACAGAATTGCGATCTCAAAATTGGAGAAAACTGACGAGTAGCTGAAAAAATGGAACCAATCGATGCGATATATCGCATGTCGATCTGACACAAAATATGGCGTCCATCGAATCACCTTAACAATTTAAATTTAGAGGGCAGTATCAACCTAAACCAAGAGTCGCACAGGCACTATTCATGATTGAAGAGTCTAGTGTATGAACTTGTTTTGAGTGGCGTTTTTGTCGAAACGCGAGATTTTCATTATCAGGAGTATATTAGTGACAGGCTTCGAGTGTAATACGTACAAAATGAATGCCAGAACTCGAGTTCTAGTCTCAGACCCCCGTTTTAAACTTTTTCCAAGCTATAGCGTCTCACTTAATTTTTTCATATTCAAATAAGTATATCTTCCGTGGAATCACAACATGTCACTTCGTTTACCACATACTGTGAAAAATCCTGGCGCGAAATTCACGCTTACAGTTGCTATTTTGACCGCCTGTTACTGTGAGTGCATGGATCCGGTGCGAATTTCGCGCTCTGGCCGGAGTGAAAATCTGACAGGCAAATGTAAAACGGAACTGCCGCAGCATGGATTTAAACTCGAGTCGTGGCGGCGATAGACGAGTGCGTTACCATTTTGCAATTCGAAGTCCGTATCAGACAACGCTGAATTCACCCTATTTGAGGGAGCTCAACTAATTTGTCCGCCGTTGGTGATATTCACGCTCTGATCGATTCACTCAGAGCGCGGCGCGAAATTCGCGCTGGATTTTTTTCACGCCGGCTATTCTCTCAGAGTAAATCATTGATTTTTAAGAGTGCAGACTCTTCAACTGAAGTCATTATACAAACGGCACCAATCAGAATATTGCCTGCACGCCTTTCATCAAGATATGCGATGCAGTAGGATTTGGTATTTAAGGTAGATCGACAACGGTGAAACCTCCAAACCACGTAGGTATCTCGGTTTGCAACGTTTCAGACTTCCAGCTATGCTTTATTTTTCGAATAGAAAACTACTCAACGTCAATTTTTCAAAACTTCCGAGATTTTTATTCTGCTGTTCAGAGCAAATCCCGCAAAAACTTCATGGAATGATATTAATTCGTTCCCTTCACAAAAATTAAATGGGTTCGGAGATTTTGAAACCCTGAAAACGAGATACGTGGTTTGAGAGTTTCATCGTCGATATATATATCGACGGTGAAACTACCAAACCACGCATCTCGTTTGCGGTGTTTAAAAATCTACGCTCACATTTTATTTTTTTGAAGTAGACCAAATCAATATCATTCCTTGAAATTTTCACGGAATTTTCTCCGCACAAAGAGGAAAAATCACAGAAATTTTCAAGACTGGATGTTGAGTAGTTTTTCATTTAAAAAATAAAGTATGACAGGAAGTCTGCGACGTCGCAAACCGAGATACGTGGTTTGGTAGTTTCACCGTCGATATATGAACTGAGTGCGGTAAATTTTGGAAGGTGGGGAGTTTCCCATTGGTTACTTAAATTAAACAGGCAACCATCTCTGATGAGTATTGCCTGTCATAATGGAATATATGTAATCAATTCTTTTGACCTGGCTAAAGATAGAACACCTCTTCCTGTGCCGCGTCTTAAATTACAAAATTATTTTAGGCGTTAATCCTTAACTTTCGATACATTTAGACGGATATACGCAGAGACAGGTATCCTCGTGAAATTGACTTAGAAATTTTCTTATCACCTAATCATTGCTTTATTCACCCGTGACTCGTGGGTTAACCTGAAATCAAATACACAAAAATACTTAAGTTAAGGTTGTGCTATGATGATTTCAAATACACTCTATTTGGGGTATACGTATGTACATATCAGTATCCCACAGCTGAAAGGTACCTAACTCACATTTTTAGAGGAATCGAGCCATTGGTATATTTTCGAAGTATGAATTAACGGTTCTGTGGGTATGGACAATTTGGTAGCCCTATTTACGCCGGTTAAGAGATACAGAGTTTCAAAAAGTGCGATTTACATTGGAATCAATGGGGCCGATGCGTGGTTTTCCGCTGATATCTCGAAAGGACTAAAATGGAGTTATGAACCTTTTACCTTTTACCTATTACCTTTTGGCTCTAAGATACTGATTTGAACTCTTTGGAGGTCTTGGTCGAGGAAGCAAACGTAAATATGAACACGCGGCTATTACTAGCCCCAGTAGCCCCTGCTCATTGAGTCGGAAATTAGGTGTACACGAGTAGTGTTTGGCCTACCTCACGATTTGAAGGAGTTTTTGATGAGCAAAGTTAAGAAAAAAAGAACAGATGTACGAACATATTCATAATAGCAACTATACCAAAAAAAATCAATAGCAACTTATTTTCTTTTAAAAGAATGTAAATCACCAATTTTTCACGATCTTAGAAGTCATTTAGCTCAGTTTTACTAAAATTTTAAAGTGTTCATGATAGACTGCCCTGGTAAAAATTGGCGATAGGAGCTGTGTTTCAAAATACCGTAGGAATTCTTATAGCCGGCTAAAGAAGGCAATAGAACATCATACACCCATTTTTGAGATTCTTTACTTGATTAAAATCAATTATCAGTATTTTGAAAGTATTGGCTAGGCTTATCATTAGTCTTTGATTTTGGTTTAAAATTTCACGGCGGTCGGCTGTAGAAAGCGGAGCAAATCACATAGCCGGACTATACGAAGCGATAAAAATGTATACAGCCGGGCTATAGTTCCAATCGCCGGGCTTTACACTTTATCGCCATCGGCTATAAAAGGCTGGCGAATCGCCGAAATTGTGTAGAAATTCGTGTGCTTTGGAAATCATTAAGTTTGATACGGAACCACCATAATATTTACAAAACACACATTTTATTTTCCTTTAATACATATTTTTTTTTCATCAATTAAAATAAGAATAATCCTTACAGGATGTGCAAACATTTCAAAATCATGAGTTGAAAAACGCTGACTCCGCGAGATTATATGTTGGAGCCTAACACAGAGCGGAGCGGCGCGGCGTGCTGTCAGCGATAAGCGCGCACTAGCGCCTACAAACCTAACAGGGATACCTCACGCATTGCGCAATGCGTGAAGTATCCCTGGTAGGTTTGTAGGCGCTAATGCGCTTTTCGCGCTGGCTGCCCGCCCGCCGCGCCGCAGCGTGCCACGGCGCTTGAAGCAACTATTTCACACCAGAGGTATTGCACAGTATCATACGAAATTGAAGGCGCGCCATCATATTAGGAATGGCAGGCATCCTTCAAAAGACGGAACTTTCCGCGCAAAATAAATCAAGATACTACGGCCCAAAAATAGAGCGGTAGTCCAAAAACTCACTGAGTCCTAGCATCCGTAATTAGTAACATTTAGCACAAACTTTATCGCCTGGCTGTTGCTTAATCGCCATCGGCTAAAAAAGGCTATAAGAAATTGTGCAGCCGGCTGTAGAAGCTATTGAAAATCTAACAGCCGGCTTTAGGTCTACGGTATTTTGGAACACAAATTCTACTGCCAATTTTTACCAGGGTGCATACTTAGATATTTCAAAATTGGTTATGAAAAACTCACATTTTTCTATATTATAAGTTTTATACGTTGATATTACATCTGAATGAGTGATAGTAAAATTTTCATGCATAGAATGTTGGTATTTGTTTTTTCGTTTCCTTTACTTTCTTCCTAATCCTTACTAAAAATGAAATGTTTATTTTTATATTTCAGCGACCTCTAAAGTTCACTGGCATCATTTCAAGCTACTTTTCCAACGTTTTAAACAGGGTAATGAGCTTGTTCTCTTTGACAATGGCTACGTTTAAAAAGAAGAAAATTAGGTACCTATGTTATCACTGGTTGAGTAAAGTGTTTGTCACCTCCGAGATGGACAACAAAGGACTCCCGTCCTGTTTATCTGTGGGTTGCCGAATTCGCCGGCAGCAGGACTGCAACAAATAACAGCTAGCTTGAAAAGAAAGAATTAGTTAGAAAAATAAAACATTGAACGACAATCTCTATCAGTGGAATATGGAATAACTGCGCAGCCCATGGCAATATTTTACTCATTAATTATCAATGTCTTGTGTGAGCTTGAAGCTAGTTTTGTTCTGATTGTGAGATATGTACCATCGAAAGTTTTACTCTCCAGAGTAGGGCGTGATAAATGATCTCTGGAAGGCACCAGATTCAGCCTGGTAACTATTAACAAATAGTTGCCGCTGGGTTGCAGACTCCTCATTTTGAAGGCGATTTTTCCGCTTTCCTTGGTAACGCTTTCGGAAATCGAACGGATTATTATTTAAGGAATGGTGCAACCGCAAAAAATTCACGATTCGCGAAAACATTAAGAAATTTGATATCTTTTACAGCCTTTTATATTTTCGTTCGAAAAAATTAACCTATGTCCTACTTGCAGTTTGTGATAAGACCTCACTGTCACACAAGCTGAGTCGGAGTAATTGGGCAAGGAATGAACAACTTAAAAACTTTGGTGGATAGGTATGCCCGAGCAGGAAAATTTGGCATTATTCAAACGCTCGCATTTTTCTCATGACACGACAAACGCAGATACGTCCTCTTAGCAGAGTAGCAGATCTATACATTGAACCTTTTTCTCGTTCATACATGCAAACGAACAAAATACTCGTTTGATAATCGTCGAGTAAAGAGGTACAACGGTTATCGGAAATTGAAGCTTATGAACGAAAATAAACAAACGAGCAAGCTTAGAATGCAAACTTAAACGGAGGGTGGGAAGGAAATAAATCAAAGTACGAAACGGACAAATGATATGATCGAATGAAAGTGACGTGACGGAGGAAATCTACTTTTATTGTGTTTCTTGAACTCAATTCCCCTCTTACTGCCCCAGATGAGACGCACTTTGCAGAAACGATATATAAGCTTTTTTTTTTGCTGCTTAGGTTGTGTGACCTTAGGTATAATTTTTGGCTAACCAAACGAGCAAACATTCTAATACTCTTTGGAGGAAAAATTCGCAAAATTTGGTAAGCTTTTAATATAAAAATCCCATTAGAACCTTCAAATCGTTAGGTCAATCGCCCAATTGTTTGGCACATTCAGCCCAAATATGCAGATCCTCAGCAACACACGAGTACCGAAAATGTTACTGCAACCATTGGCGGATCCAGCACATTGGCAACATTGTCTTTTCTCCATTTAAACCTATGGAAATGTATCGGATCTTGGAGAGGCCTGGTGTTCCGATAAGAATCGATTATTTAGCATAGGTTTAAATGGAGGAAATCCCTTGTTGCCAAATGGATCCGCCTCTGATTGCAACAAGGAATGGCTCAATCACTGACCGATCTCAAAGTAATATAAGACCGTGAAATTGTGTAACTTTATTTGACTTTTTGCCTGCCCAAAAAAAAAATTGTATCTTTTCTAAACGAAATATTGGGATCATCAAAAAAAATCATCACCTTGGTCTTTTTTTCAACCAATCTGACCTCTTAAATACTCAGGAGAGCGACTGATTTTATACACGATCATTAATGATTCTATGAAAAACATGCAGTAATAAATTGGACCTTGAACTTCGATGGCGCTTTGAAAATTGGATGAGAAATGACCATGTTACGTGAATATTCCTGTTCTAATCAGCATTTCATTTGGTTGAAATGAAATGAGTGAAAAATTGAGTGCAGAAAAAAAGACAGATGTATAAAACTTCAACGCTGATGAAAACGGCAAAACTTATTGACTCTGTCCATTCACTGAAAGAGGACTGATTTTCACTGATAAAACCATGGAAACATAATCAGGCAGGGAGAATGCCACTATTTTTCACGTCAAAAATACTTGTACCCTAAACCTCAAAAGCTGTGCGAACTAAATCGGTATTTACGGATAATCCGAAGAAAATCATGCAGTAGAGCAACTTTACGATGGAAAAGAATCACAGAAAATAAGCGAGAATCACTCGGTAGGTCATTTTTACGTGTGTTAAGAAACGTATTAAGAAAGTTGATACTAATAGATCGATGAAAAAATGGACCGCATCAAGCAGAAAGAAACCGAGCCACATCAGCAATTGCCAAATTTAATTGAGCAATTTTAATCGTTTACATATAAACGGTTAGGCGGATTATTGTGCAAATTTCAGTTAATTTTTTGCACAGTACAAAGTAAATTCCTTAAATTGTTTAAAGAAATCAGCGCGAACGCACTCTTGGCAATGCTGATGTGGCTTGCTTCCTCTCTGCTAAACGCGGTCCAAATAATGATGCTCCTCCTGTGTAGGAGGGTGTCCCTTTCGAAAAACGGGGATTCTGTGAACATTGCCACCGGACACTTAGTAAAAAAGCTGGACATTCTCAATTTTCCGATTTTTTCGTGATTTCCCTTAAAAGGCCGGACAATTGGAAGAATTGCCAGACATTCATGATCTAAAACGTTTCGGGGGATGAAAGAAACAGGAAATCTAAAGTAGGCGAAGTTTTTACTGCAGTCTGTCATCGCTCTAAACACCGGTTTGAGATCTGTGGCCTCATCACCTCGGCCATGCAGTACGCTCTGCGCGACTCACGCCGCACTGCATCCAAAAGAGGTCATCCTATCCCATCTGCTGGGGTGGTGAATCTTCGTCAACAATAGGGGTTCTCGTCAAGTGATGTGACGCCTTCGTTAAATTCCGACGCATGAAAAATAAGTGGACCAATTTTTGTAATTTTTTTGAGCTGCGTATCAACCATCAAAATACAATTCTGCCACAGGCGGAACTGACCTCTTAAAAGAGAAGTACCTTTTTAGAGAGGGAATGGACATTTGGTCAGTTGGACATGATATGCTAAAATAGCATAGGTTTGCGTGCAACATAGTTTCTTCCAGCATGAATACGTCCATTTGGGAATATACTGGATTCATATCAAGGACTTGAAAATAATGGACTATCCAATGGAATGTGCGATAAAATTATTTGAAACACTGCATTTTTCACTTGTAGTACCATAAAATTCACCTAACATGTGTTTCAACAATTCTTTGGGTGTTATATTCCAGAGGAATGGCCTTGTCGACAGAACCCCCTATGACATAGGCATTTTGACTAGAACATCAGAAAAATCGTTAAGAGTAAGCCACATTCCCTTTTTATTCAAAGTTGTCATCATTTAATGTCCTTGAAATAAAGTAAAGGGGCAAAGTGTCCAAACCGTCTCTATCATGGTGCTCCACTTAAATGGAATAAATTAAATGAAAACCGAGAAAAATCTTCGGGGACATTTAAGTGTTACATAACGCACTTTTCCCTATTTTCAAATAATTTTGTCCCTTGTCATGCACCGTAATGCAAACTGAAGCGGGAAGCCCACTCCATGAATTACATAGCGTAAGCCAAAGGTTGGCCGATTCCTTTTGGTTTCCCGACCTATAGTGGCTCAAAAATGTCCACTATCTCTTCCTCCCCTTATTTCGTAATATTCTCAATTGAATGGGTTATTTGAAGAAAGGTGCAGCCACCAAATTTTCAGAAATTGAGTTCCCGATGAAATACAAATTCTTTGAGGGTGGGTGTATCTTACCTCTAGGCGATTCTACCAGAATAGCTCTTTAGACGTCTTTTTTTTAACATTTGAAGATCTGCTTCAGTGGAAAAAGGACGTAGCTAAGTTCCGAGCCACCTGTCCTGGCGCAGGGTGCTTCCTGATATTGAAAACTATGAGTAGGAGCACAAACCATGGTTTCTGATACTTTTATCGAACACAAATGATAATTAACTATCATGTTACTGTTAAAAATAGTAGCAATGAGCAGATTTTCGGATGAAGGACGTGGACGCCAGAACTTTTAATTGTTTATTTCTCGCCCATTTTCTTCGACCTTATTCGTAAGACTGTGGTCTTATTATGGATGGCAAGTACATCATTGGATTTTTTTTCGAGCAGAAATAAGCATGAAGAACTGTCAGAAAAATCAAGTATTCTCATGTTTCCTCGAACATTTACTGTTGGTAGTCACGCCTTTTTTCAAATAACTCGTTCATTTTCCGGACGATGGAACGTAACTCTATTCCAAAGTTGCAAACTTGACTCAAATAATTCAATTTTTCACGAGTGTCGTCAAAAATACATGTTTTATCAAGGGAAATTCGGCAACTCTCGAATGTTCATGCGGCGTTCTTCCTTATAGCACGGCAGAACGGATCTCCCATTGAAATATGAGCGTGACCAAGTAAGAGAGTGCGTGATGTAACACTTGAAGATCCCCCTAGGGAAGAAGTACGAGGGCAAAAAAGAAAAAAAAAAGATAGTGATGCACTCACTGGTGGTGGTGGTAAGAATAGAATTGGTGGTGTGGTGTGGGCCATACCTCGGTCGCACCACTCTCACTCGCGTACTGATAACACTTGGCAGGACTAGGCGGGGCAGGAGCAGGAGCGTGGGCGGGGGCGGGGGTCGGCGCGGAGTTAGACGACTCCTCTGCCTTCCACTTAGTGTCCATCTCAGCCAGCGACTTAAGCGGGTCGCTCCCTCCCTTCTCCTGGCCGAGGTACGTCTGCCCGTTGAGGACGGGCGGCGTCCCGGGGTTCGAACCCGAGCCCGCCGGGGACCGCGGGGTGCTCCCCCACATGAGCACCGTCTGCCGCGGCGCCTCCGAGACCGGCGAGTAGTGGTGCTGGAGCAGATCCACCGCGGGCTTCATCTCCTCCATCTTGGGAGTCACGATCCCGTTCACCGCCGCCGGCGAGGAGCCCGCCGAGTTCGGGGTAGGCAACCGGTCCGACTTGGGCTTCCTCTGCAAGTCGCAGAGCGGCACAGTGAGCTGGAGGTTGGGCGCCATGTAGGGCGACCCGACGTCGAGCTTGTTGCCGATGTAGCTGCAGCTGTTGTCGACGACGGACGCGTACTTCTGGTCCACCCAGTCGTTGCCCTTGAGCTGGTGGTGGGGCGCGGACTCGTAGGTGGGCATGCAGGTGGCGCTCCTGGTGGAGATGTCGAGGAACCCGTTGGAGACGTACGGCGTGGCCGAGTGGTAGTCGCTGTAGTAGGGGCGGTACTGGTGGAACAGGTTGTCCGAGGCCAGGTACGGGAGTCGGTTCTCGTAGAGCGACTGGTGGTGGAAGTTGGAGACGCCGGAGTGGCCGCCGTAGAGGGTGGTGTCGGTGGTGGTGGGCGAGTAGCCGGAGGAGTACATGTTGTAGGCGACGGCGACGGGGGCTGTGGTCAGGTAGTCGACGGGGGTGGGGGCGGCGGCGGCTGCGATGGGGGGCGCGACCGGGGTCGGGTGGTGCGTCGTCAACTTGCGCTTGGTGCGACACGTCGAGAGGAAGTCCCGCAGCTGGGTCTTGTAGCGGCGGTTCACTTTTTGGGGGGTGGGCGGCGTGGGGGTCGCGCTCGAGGTGGCCGCCGCCCCCGTCGACGAGTGCATGGAGGAGGGTGAGGTGGAGGGGTGGTGCGGCGGCGTGGAGCTGAGGAGCTGCTCGGAGTCGGTGAAGTAGCTGCTCGTGAGTCCGGCGTCCAGGTAGCTCACTTTGAAGTCCATCGTTCGCTTCCCCAACAAGTCTCTGCCCTCCTCTTCCCTGTGAACACATCGCAAATTGTATAAGAGTTTCAGATAAAAGCTTTAGCTACATAATCATCTATCGGATACAAAAGTTACCAAATAAGTCAAAATTTTCGAATTACGACTTCGGTGCCTTTCAATTTAATTGTGCGGCTCCAAGGGGAGTGCAGCGGCCCTGGAGAACCCCTCTGGTACAAATGTTTCCCTCCCCTGTATTTACATCGAAAACAGCGAATTTAAACGATGCGAATCGCACTGACTGACACGCTTAAAACGCCTGGATACAACGATTCATTCTCGACAGCTGTTGTCCTTGTTGCATGTGAACAAATTGAAGGCGCGCTTACTTTTTACTTTCTCATATAACGTGAGGCGTGCTGCATAGGGTATGCCTCGATTAAACATCCCGACTTCATGATTTGACTTTTTTTGTTTTCTTTTTGTTTTCAAAAATGCCCTTAATCAGAGATACGGTCCCTCCAATTCTTGGGTGAACTATCGTGTTTTTTTTTATGTCAGCGATGGTTACGGATCCATTGCCATTAGCAAAATTCAGAAAAATCCATTAAAAAAGGCCTCACTTAAAGTTTTCAGCACTAAATTCAACCATTGCTTTAAAAATTCGATCACTCAAATTTACCCAATTATCAAGTAAATTACTCAAAAATCAATATTTAACAAAAAAAAAAGTACCAAAAAGTGTCTTTATTGCAAGCTTACATCGAGACGTATGATACTTACATCAAAGGTCTATGCGTACTCATCACAAAATCAGGCTTAGAATTTTTATATACAAGACGTGAACTAGTTTGTAGCCATTGCCATCGGCCCTCTTTGGTTTGAAGTCGGTAAGCAATCATGCCGGAAGCTCCTGTTTTTAGAACTGGAATGACAAGAAAAGAGTGATTCTAGCAGCTGATAAGTAAAACAATCTATCTGGAATGGTGGGACCAAGCTTTAATCTGCGGTTCATGAATTATCCTGACTTCAGAATATGTAAAATTAGAATTAAAGAGCAAACATCAAGAATAATGAAGTATCTTTCAAAATTAATTTATCGATGTAACTTTTTCTTTTATTAGTTGTGGCACGGAACATGGAAATAAATTCAGTGTAAACGCTGATAAGTGTTGGTTCATCAATTATTTCCTTTTTTTCTTGATACATTTTTTGGAAGTTCGCCGGAGACGGGATCTCTAAAGGTTCCGGAAAGATTTTTCGGGAAATGTAGTGATTACGCATTAAATAGAATGTTTTAATTTTGTGAAATAGGAAGTTCAGACAAAATTATTTTTTTAAAATTATTAAAATGTCAAACTAGAATTAAGAGAACGTCATAAAAACAAATAATATAAGGCACATTAGAAAAATTAAGTCACAAGATTGCGTTAAAGCCAAAACTTTGAGTCGCACAGATTTGTTACTTAATATGTTAGTTTTACTGTTCCCATTTGTGCTTACAAGATCCGCCGAGTGAGCAAATAAATTACCTACTCAAACCAAGGTTACTTACGGTTACAAAGGTAAACAAATGTTATAACTTACGTTCTTGATGTGCGCTTGCCACATACGCCATGTCATCGTAATGAACTAGATGATAACCACCGGCATTCGCTAACTCTGCATCAGAATATCCTAATAATAATTTACCCCTGAAAACAAAAAAAAGCATCATAGTGCTATATAAAACTAAAACGAAGTATCATTCATACTACAATGATTATCATACGATGTACCTATACTTTCGAAGTGACACAGCGCAGTTGTGGGACTGGTAGAGGCTGTATGTTCGAATAAATGGTTGCGTCGAGTGAAACTCAAAAGAGACAAATTTTGTACTTAATTCGCAGTTTTTTTTTCAATGTCCCGTCATTACTAGATATCCTTAGCATCAGAACTCCTGATATTGACTAGGCAATGACACATAGAACCAGAAAGAGGATATAATTTAATGAATTTTGAATGAAACTCAACCTGATAATTTCGTTGAAATTTTCATTCTCCATCGGAACGATGTGTCGTTGAATTTTTAAAAAATGAAGAAGTGAGAACGCCGTGAAATAAATAGCTTTTAAAAGGACGCCAATCATTCTTATAATGTTGGAGCGCCTTCAATTTCGTTTGATACTGTGCAACACCTCTGTTGTGGAATAGTTGCTTGAGGCGCCGTGGCACGCTGCGGTGCGCCGGGCGGCTGGCCAACTCCCTACGCGCATTGGCGCCTACAAACCTAAGGGGATACTCCAAGCGTTGCACAATGCGTGAAGTATTCCCTTAGGTTTGTAGGCGTTAGTGCGCGTTTTGCGCCGCCGCTGTAGCACTAGCACACCGCTCCGCTCAGTGTAGGCTCTAATACTTAAAATCGCGGAGTCGGCTTTGTATTTACAAAGTAGTACACATTCTTTGTATCACAAAGTAGGTTTGTACCTCATTAAAGTTTATTGAAAACGTATAGCCGTTTTTAATGTAACAATGCATTAGTTTGAGAGAGTGACAAATAAATTCAATCTCATACAAGTATTCATCACGAAGTCATTAAATTGAATTTTACTCAAAGTGCGTTTAGAGTAGTTTTTATATTTCTTTTTCTTCTATTTTTTTTAAACCATGTCAAATGGTTGTGTAAATCACTTGATGGGAATGAGTGGTTCTGAACTTGAATAACAAAGTCCTGCAAGGAGAAGGGAGTCAATCCCAATCTTATGTAAGCCTCCACTCTTAAAACAATATGATACTTTGTATAAAAATACTATTTTTTCAGATATTTTTCGGGCTTCCTCTGTTATATTTTAAAAACTCATGGGGAGAAGGCAAGTCAATCTCACGTAGTTTTCGAGGGGAATGCGTGGTTGCACTGGGAAAAAAACGCATTGGATCTAGAGTCCAGACTCTTGAAAACATTGACAAGAAAAAGGACTCTTGATTTAATCAGATTTAAGCTTGAATCAAAAGGAAATCCGCTCAAATTAAGAGGCTTGGTTCTTGATTTAAGCTTAAATCTTATTGAATCAAGAGTATTTTTTTCTTGTCAATGTTTTTAAAAGTCTGGACTCTAGGTCCGATGTGTTTTTTTTTTCCAGTGTGGATTATGGGTACCTATACAAAGAGAGGAGGGAAGTGGCCAGAGAGTTAGCCTAAATGCCTCATGTAGCACTTAAACGGCCCCTAAAGGCCCCTAAAATTCATTCAAATACAGTACAAATCTTTTGAAAGAGAGAGCTTTTCAAGACATTGCTGGGAATAATTACGGCCCTAAACGTTGCGAGGTAAAAAGACAAGTTGTCGCGATCTCTCCAGGCTCGAGCAATGTGTTTTCGTAGCTGAACGGTGATTTTTCTAGCTGAAGCTATTGAATTTCAAAGAGCGGAGTAAGTAGGTATTCGGAGCCGGTCTGCGGCTCGATTCTTGAATCGTTATCGAATGAGCTTGATCGATAAAGCCCTATCTTGGCAATGCTGTATATCGATCAAGGTCATTCGATAGCGAGTCAACAATCGACCTGCTGAAGCCTTTCACCCTTCCCTAGACGCCATGCCTCGGTCATGGTCGATGATTCTAATCCAAATCCATTTAGTCTCAACCAAAAAGCTAGAGTTTACGGACGCGATCTTACAGTGGATTTGACAGGCTTTTTTGCACAAGAACCAAGCCGTGCACTGGAAAAAAAAACACATTGGATCTAGAGTCCAGACTCTTCAAAACATTGACAAGAAAATGGGCTCTTGATACAATCAGATTTAAGCTTGAATCAAAAGGAAATCCGCTCAAATTAAGAGACTTGGTTCTTGATTTAAGCAAAAATCCGATTGAGTTAAGAGTATTTTTTCTTGTCGATGTTTTTAAGAGTTTGGACTCCAGATCCAATGCGTTTTTTTTCCAGTGTGCATTACCAAACGAAAATCAAAACCGCTGAAATTTCTATAGAATCCATCTTGCCGTTTCATAAAATACGTAACAGGGGGGGTCTGAGCCTTCTTTGCGGAAGCTTTTCTGG
>NW_017547090.1:2609403-2657984 GCF_001854935.1 Bemisia tabaci
GGAAGAGCGCGCCGCCAGCCGTTCAACCCCTATTTTCACCCCCTAGCGCCTTGAGAAGTGGTTGTAAGTAATTTTTAAGGTCAGAAATGGAAAGTACGCAAAAAATTACATAAGAAAACATGTAATGAGTGACATCAAAACGAAGATTTGGCGAGGAACAGCCGCGGAAAGAGCGCACGCCAGCCGCTCAACTCCCCCACTTCACCCCCCCCGTATCTCCGAAACCGCTTTTCAACTCAAGCTGAAATTTTTACCTGAGACCAGGGGCATCATATGCAACAATTTGGCGCAAGTCCCGTTGGCAAAATCGAGGGCCTAAAAAGGGGCGAATTTCGACCCATTTTTAACAAGGCTCTTTTAATTTTATCGCAAAAAAGTTCAGTGGAGGATTGAAGAAAGAGGAGGATTCCCTTCCATTAGTAGATAGGCAATATGCACGACATTGTGTCAATATCTGCAGTGTTTCCGCCGACGCACAGTGGATCGAGTCAATCGGAGAGTTCGGACATGATTTAAAAACTTTAAAAGCGTATATCTTCATTAATGTGAAATTTTGATGTTTTAAAAGTAGTTTCATTGGTTTGCTCGTAAAATTTTCTGTAAATAGCACCCCTTAAAATTAAAATTGTGATGAGATAAACGTAAAATTTTACAATTTTTGTCAAAAATTTCATGTCCGACATCTTCCATTGACTCGATCCACAGTGCGGCGGTGAAAATAAGAGTGAAGGTGGGAAACTTACAAGGAACCCTGAAGTGTTGTCTAGTAAACAGCGGAACCGAACGGTGAAACTTCGTTCGAGAAGGTGACTTTGGTCTGGAAGCAGAGCATCTTGCAGAGAGATCCCGGAGGACTCCGGGGGAAGGAACGAGTTCCACATGAGCTGCCGCTGCAGTTCTTCCCGGTCTTCCGAGTGGACTAGCTCGTAAACTGACTGGTGAACTATATCCGACTGCAACAAAAAACAACAACAAAATTAGATACTAACAATATAAATACCCCGCACTGATATCGTCATACCTTCCAGGCAAAGTATCACAAGCGCCATGCGACGTTTAAAAATTTCCGCCGCCATTTTATTTCTTTACTGAGAAATTGTTGGTTGAATCTGTTTGGAAATTTCACTAAATTTTATCGGCAGCACAAAGAAAATTCAGTGAAATTTTCGGACAGCTTCGTTGAACAATTTCTCTGTAAAAAAATTAAATGGCGGTATTAACGAAATGATAATAAAACGAAATTTTTAAACGTCGCATGGCGCTTGTGATACTTTGCCTGGAAGGTGACGATATCTTCCTAGGAGTAAAAATCACTGCTTAGATTCGCCAAATGATGACTGATGACAAATGACTGGTGACCAGTCATATAGACCGATGAGAATCGGTCTCCTTGAATCAAAATCACGCACTACAACGGTCTTGGCAGACTTCTCAATCGAGCAATTGCCCTTCCCACCTCGTGTTATTCAATGTGTTAACAACGTGCAACAGCTGAGCCGAAGCACCGAAATTGAGGTAGCCGTATTTTCAAACCGCTGAGACTGCTACGCTAACGTTTAGTGCGCGATTTGACCCACGTACACTGAAAAACAAATCTTGGTGTATTTACTAAGAAAAGGGTAAAATTACCAAGAATTCAGGGTTCTATTTGATCCCAGTTTTTTCTTGGTAAAATTACCATTTATGGAATTGGTAATATTACCGAGAAATCTCGGTAAAATTATTGAACCTTCTCGGTAATTTTACTGGACCTTGGTAAAAATGCCACTATTTTTTATCAACTGTGGTAGAATTACCAAGATAAAATGGCAAAGTTACCGGGAATTGAATACCAATAAAAGCGGTATTCTTACCTGAAAAAAAACAGTAAAATACCGGGTTTTAGGTAAATTTACTGGTCTGTCTTGGTAAACTTACCAAGAATTGGTAAAAAAAAGTGAGATGGTAAAGGCACCAACGGACCTTGGTAAAAACGCCGAGAATTTTTTTTCAGTGTAGGAATACATGAAATCCAAGATGGTAAAACAGAGCTGTTTACGTGTGCATTACGTGGGTCCATGCGTAATGCACGTCCCTCATCCTAATGCATCCAAGTGTTTCCACGACGGACGAGTCAGAAATTGCAGTTCCTAATCACAATTTGAAGTTCAATTGTTTGTAATGCGGACCCGGCGCTATTTTACCACCTTGTGACAATGTTACATACAGTTCGGGCAACGTTCCTCAGTGTTCTTTTGTTGTTTACATAAAGTTTCTTTATAACATTAGAGGAAATACATTTTAGATGCCCCGCACTGATATCTCTTAACAACGTGCAGATGCTGAGCCGAAGCACTGAAACTGAGGTGGCCTCATTTTAATACCGCAGAGACTGCTACGGTAACGTTCAGTGCGCGATTTGACCCCCGTAGACTACTGTTATTTCACGCGTGACGTGAAAGTTTAAAGTGACGCGCTAGAAAACATTAAATCTTAGTTTTCCAGTAATTTTCTTAGTCCGAATCGTGTTCTGCGTAAATTTTGATTACGATAAACGCATCAGAATGCTTTAAGTCATAGCTTGTCTACTGGTCCATTTCAACAGGATCATCTGGACAGAGACAATTGTCGATTTATATACAATGGTGAATACGGAGGAATGATAACAGAAGTGAGTAAGAGGGGAGCAATGGACATCATCCAGCGAGTGGGGAATAGAGGTGAAATAACTAATAATTAGATGTATGTATGATAACATCGCTTCCGGTTTCGGGAACAGATGCGAGTGCACTACTCACACCAGATGGCGGCGTCGTCACACTGGCAGAATTTGTGTTTTTTCGCACTGAGGATCTTCGTTGGGAGTTAGCCTGTGCCGCAATGCAGATCGCCTTTTCTCTTACCCTCCACCGAGTACTCCACCATGCTTATGCACATAACTTCCCTCGAGGAGGTGGCGCACAGTGGTGGAACCACGGTAGTCAGAGTGAAATACGTTTCTGAGGTTGAGCTTCGGTTCTGAGAGACGGTTCTCATGAAGAGTGATCCAAAAGTCCCGGTGCGCATTTAGTCGAGAAAAATAGCATCGATTCCCGAACTTAGATTGTAATCGACCCGATCATGTTGCTTGAATCACAATTGGATTGCATTTTGCAAAAAGGAATCAGAAGCATTCCAATGGTGCTAAGATTGTGCAACTTCATCCTTTACAATAAAATTACTGAAACCATGAAAAATATGAAATTTACATGATAATTTTTGCCTTAAATTTACAGTTTTCAGCGAGTAAAATAGAAACTGTTAATGGATAATCAGGTTTTTCTTCCAAGACAAAAGAGGTTGCACAATTTCAGCAACATTGCAATGCTCCTGGTTCCTTCTTGCAAAATGCAATCCAATTGCAACCTTGCCTCATGAAAAAAAAAGCTGTTGGAAAAGTTTTTAGATGCGATTCAGAAGCCTTCTTTGATTCAGAAACATTTTTTTGATTAGTTTTTTTAGTCGAGGAAAAACTACTCCTCCTGAAAGATTTTTTTGGATTAAAAAAATTTTTTGTATTAAAATGAGATTTTTTTGTTTCAAAGAAATGTATGATGGGAAAACCAATTTCCTTTGGATTTTTCACTTTTAAAAAAATTGAATTAAAAATAACTGTCTTTTAGTGAAAAAAAAGTTTCTCTGAGTAAAATAAATTTTCTTTTAAATGAAAATCAATAGACGACATTAGTGCCACGTCACAGAAAAGCGATATATATAGATTTTTTCGCATTGGTAGCATTGAAAGAGGTTATGCCAATGTTATTGTTTGGATCCAATTCGATATAATGGAGAATCCCTATGATGACATCGCCACTAATAGCGTCTATCGAGGCAAATACAATATCCTTAATTAACACTTCCTCTTAAATTAAAAAATAGTCATCCACGTATGTATGCGTCGTAGAGGGCGCGGCATCCAGCTGAAAGGTGAATATAACATCCAAAGAGAGATGGAAAAATTCTAGCTATCGGAAAATCTCAACTCAACAGATTCCAGAAGCGGTTAGGTGTCGAAACTCGCAAAGCAACCCAGTACGCTATAAAAGCGACTACCGTATACATGCATACAAAAAAGTTTCTCAACTATTTTCTCCCGGTGCATTTATTAAATAAATACAGTTTCTGTCCCGGACACATGTTGGAGCTCCATTGAGGCAGCGAATATCTTCGGTTGAATGAGTTTCCGCGGGTTCTGGAGCCGGGGTTGGGGTCAGGATCGGAACAGGCCCCGGGGTGGGGGCGACAGGGGGGAAGGGTGATCTCGCGGAGGAAAACGGGCAGGGGCGCTGGGCACGGAACACTGCGCGGACCCGGCACCATGCCGGCCGCCAGTATTTTGTTTCGCCCTGTCATAACAGTCACCGGGTTCAATTGAACGAGTCGTTCCCAAAAAACGAACAATTCCACGATTCGGATGAGCCACGAGAGGCTAGTATTCTTGTACATCCGAGGGGTCATCTGGAGATGTAGTTGGACCCTTTTTGAAAGGAGCCGGTCAATTGGCTCCGATCGGGCGGCGCCGATAAACTGGGTAGTTTTACGCCTGCATTCTCATTAGACATGTCTGCTCGATGAAGACGTTATCGGACGGTGACGTCGCCCGGCGCCATTAACATGCCGAGTTTATACGGCTTTAATTATCATAACCGCTCCGCTCAGCGCCGTCCCCGTCCGTGTGCCTTATCCGTCCCTACTCGCAAGAATCGCGTAACTCGAGAAAAACCTTACGCGCAGGTACTTCTGCCGTCCTATGGAAAAACGCCGTATGAACATCCAGATGTTGCTAAATTTTATCCTATAAAACAATTATTTGGAATATTTCTTCTAAACGAAACTATGTGCATTATGACGTGAGCCCTGATATGCATATATTTTTATGGGTTTCAGGGCTCACGCCTTGATGCGCATAGTTTCGTTTGGCAGAAATGAGTAGCAGAGTTTATACGGCTTTAATTATCATAACCGCTCCGGCCAGCGCCGTCCCCGTCCGTGTGCCTTATCCGTCCCTACTCTCAAGAATCGCGTAACTCAAGAAAAACTTTATGCGCAGGTACTGCTGCCGTGCTATGGAAAAACGCCGTATGAACATCCACATGTTGCCAAATTTTATTCTATTAAATAATTATTTGGACGTATTTCTTCCAAACGGAACTATGTGTATTATGACGTGAGCCCTAATGTGCATATTTCTTTTATGGGTTTCAGGGCTCACGCCTTGATGCACATAGTTCCATTTGGCAGAAATGCGTCCATTTTGAGGAAATTGTGAATGAAATCCTAAGTAAAATTAAAGGAAAAATATCAGAAATTTTCCCTGAAAATTCGTATTTTGTCGAAAAAAATTTGGCAACGCCTAAAGTCTCTTACGGCGTTTTTCCTTGATAGAATTCCCTGAAAAGTCGCATTTAGTCAAAAAAAAATTTGGCAACGCCTAAAGTCTCTTATTCTATTTCTCATTTCAGGGATTCTGTCGACCATACGCGAATCCAATAGGGGCATAGAGAGCGGACGCCCACGCCCTCACTGTTCGCCCGAAAAAGGAGGTAGAAAAAGGGAAGAAAGAAGGAAGAAAGGGACGAACAAAAGAAAAAGGAAGAACGCTCACATTTGGTAAGTATTCACAACAAAATTGGCTGAAACTGCATGTTAGATTCTGTAAAATTTCGAAAATTTTCTCGAACCTCGCTTCCGGCAAATGAATCCGGCTATGTTATCGACGTGGTGGTGAAACATTGAGCCACCGCATGTATCCTTTGAATGAATCAGATCAGTGGCGAGGCGTGAATGATCGATTATCGATATACCCCTATTTAAGGCTATGGTAAAAAATCGATTATTAAGGTGTTCGTTGCGAACACCCTGTCTATCGATCCTTTTCCATAGGTTCAAATGACAGATCGATCGATAGATCGCAAAGCACGCCACGCCACCGAATCAGAGCCCCGATGCGAGCATTCCGCACATTCATATTTTCACCAGGTGAGACTTGGGCATCATTAGCGTTGCCTCCTCCAAGTTCTGTTGCGTTTCAATTTAATTCACATGTGATTAGGTGACGGTCTGATTCGACATGCTACGGAGCGGATCGCGGGACGCATGAATCGTCGATCCTCTGACGTAAGGGCGTATCTCTGTTCTCACGTGAGCCGCGGAAAACATGGACTTATACAGCGAACAGGGCTCACGTAGAAATCGGGATACGGTCTTACGTCAGAGGAACGACGGAGTGCCTGAGTGCACTTCTCGATATTAACACATCTCCCACTTTACGCAATTTTATGCCAGGTGCAAAATGACGTAACAGCGCCGCGAGGTTGTGAAATGCTGTAATTCAAAATTGTCTCTGGAAAATGGGTCTTGTAGAAACAGCAGCTTAGGTAAAAAAGGTAGTATTTGCTACGGAAAATCAACCGAAGATGGGTAGTAATAAATGCACGGGCAAACTCTACAGTTCATGTCTTGTCTGACCAATCTGCATGAAAAAGTTGAGTATCTACAGAGTTTTCCACCTAAAATGATGTACCGCGGAAAGGACGCTCTCTGATGCAAGTTACCAGATGAGTCACTCTGCGCGTGAACTGAGTAGCCAGTCTGCGGGCTGGCTGATCAGAAGTATGAAACCATGCAAGCAGATCGACTGTTAATTTTTAAAGCAATCTGGACGCTAACTAACGAATGTCCCCCACTGACCGATTTCTAACTAAAATTTCGCTAAAATTTCCCGAAAGGTTTCGAGTAAGCAACCTATTCGAAGATACGAGAGACATAATCCGGCCTCGTTTTTTACTTTTCCCCCGATTTTAGAGCGGAGCATTGCGAGTTCACGCCTCGCGCCATCGCGCCTTCAATTTTGCGTATGCAACACGGACATCCATCAGGTACGAATAGTTGTATCTCTGCGCCGTCATCAGCGCGCTTTCTCTTCCTTGCTTAATTTCAATATTGTGTTAGTCTCCATTTGTCTTATTTGTAGTGGGTCTTCAAAGGCTATGGGTTTCAGGACATTTTGACAACGATTTTTTGTCCGCGCACCGTTTTTGTCCAGTAGTTTACGCTCACACGTAAAATAAGCAACGGTGCAACTTGGTCCAAGCGTTATATTTTAGTCGGTATGTAAAATTATATTGACAATATGGAAATGAGAATTTGAGAGAGAAGGAGGTATTGTTATGGTTGCTCATTTTCTAAATGAAATGTTATTACTCTCTCCTTTTGAATCATCTTTTTAAATTGTCATTGGTGAATATTTGGTTTTATTTCTATCCTTAAAATATTCGATGTACAATATACCTCATATCAGTAAAGGAACTTTTTTTTTTATTTTTTAAATTTTTTCTTTACGAAATTATTACTTTATTTTGAAAACATTTATATTTTTAAAACGTGACAAATATTTGTAAAACCTTTTCCAAGCGACATTAATTTCAATAAGCCGCAGTTGTGCCGACAGAAACTGCAAAAATGAATAAAAAAGGGGAAAAAACTAAGAAGCACGCAATCTTTAGTTTTAACCCATTTGTACATCGATCTTTTAGTGTCAAATACGTCAAATTTTGAGCGTTTGGTTGCGCGTACACCTCGCTGCAGCACAATAAAAGCACAACATGTAAAAGAAAAAATTAAAGTGCTTTGGAAATCATTAAATTTGACACGGAACCATCAATAGTTAAAAAGCACACGTTATATTATTATTCTCCTTTAATAAATTGATATATATTTTTTTCCCATCAATTTCAAAATCATGGGTTAAAAAACTCTGACTATGCGAGTATAAATATTAAAGCCTAACAGAGCGGAGCGGCGTGCTGCTAGCGCGAGAGGCTCACTGGCGCCTACAAACCTAAGTGGATACTTCACGCATTGTGCAATGCTTGAAGTATCCACTTAGGTTTGTAGGCGCCAGTGAGCCTCTCGCGCTGGCAGCACGCCGCTCCGCTCTGTTAGGCTTTAATATTTATACTCGCATAGTCAGCGTTTTTTAACTCATGATTTTGAAATGTTAGCATTTTTATTAGCTCCTATTTTATTAGCTCTCTTCATTATTATTCCTTTTTGATCCTTTTTATTTTCCTCATTATTTCTTCTCTTTATTTAGCACCCCTATCGTGATGACTGCGCCCCTATTACAGTCACTCCTGATGCGCATTTCTGAATCTGGCCTTGGGTAGAAACTTTTTCGTTAGAGGATGTGACTGTTTGATCTCAAATTTCACTCCATCATCTTGCATGTGATGAACTAATTTGACAGTATGACTCGGGCTTTGGTTTTGGTCGTAGAGTACTGTATGAAGCAAGTGGTAATATGGATTATATTCATATTAAATTGATGGAGTAAATTAATTATAATTACTGTAAAAAAGGATTTAGAAGTAAATAAGAATAAAATTATTTAATTCAATATGAAATAAACTACTTATAAATCGCCCGTCATTCTTAAGTAAGTTAAGACAAGTCGTAACAAAGTAAAATTGTAGAAAATTGATGTTAGATATAGTTTACTAGCAGGCATATAAAATTTATTCCGCAGATTTTTGGATACGATTCAAGTTTTAAGCCCTCTTGACAAATAGCAAGATTTTTCAGCGATTTTCATACCGAGCTTCAACTTTTATTTTCTAAGGGCTGAACAGGATAGTCAGGTCCATCAGCATCACTCCACTGTGCCACGTTTCACATTACTTATGTTATCACTAGCAGGAAATAGGAAACTTTTGTGTCGGTAAATTGAAAGTTTTCCTCGAACAACAAAACGAATAGAGCACATTTTAACGCAATTTCAGAGAAGAAACCCAAGATTCTCATTAGCTATGGAGATCAATTCAAAGAGGATACAAAGGGCCCGTACAATAAATAAAAGAGAAGTAAGACATTGCCAGCCAATATATTCGGACGATATGGTTTTTGAAATTAAGCCCTCCAATCAATGGACTGTGAGATCTCCTGAAGTCCTGATTATTTCCGAAGAAACGCCGGCATCGTATAAACGCATCACTTATACGTGAACGGCCACCGACGATATGACTATTAAAACAACAAAAGTTTATGACATATAGACGTATACAAAATTGGTTGGATAGCAATAAAATCACGGAGTCAACCTGCTAATGAAATATTCGACAGGCGAGAGAGGAGAGATTCGGTCGTCGTATGAATGAGGTTGTGATCTGTGGAGATGGCTCAAAATACTGGAGAACCAGAGGGCTGTTGTCACATCTACGGGAAAATTGGACAGTCCTATAGCTTGGCACAGAGACAAGAGACTCTCCACTGGCCTCTTGGCGACAGGTGGAAGCTTTTACTTTCGGGGATTTAATATATCTTTATGGACAATTATTATGAGTGGGCATCAGTCATCACTCTTTTTTCGGCTATTGACCTACATACTAGGTGAATGATGAGCTTCCGGTGACGTCATGAGCCAAACAAGTTTCCCAAACTATGGTTTTGTTTGCCAAACGAAACTCCAAGGTGAAGTGCGCAAGGGTTGGGTGGAACTACTCCTCTTACGAAATGTTTACCTCTGCCGCAGTACCGTTTTTGAAGCGAGAGGTTTTAAAAAAACGCATATTTTGTACGCAGATTGTAAAGTTAGGAGTATATTTTAGACTTTCCCAATGCGCTCATTGTGATTTTGAGCCATGTTTTATAAGAAACAACTCTCGGTTTTGTTCTAGCTAAGTTCACAAAAAGGCCAATTGCAGCATGAGTAGTCTGCGGGCTGATTATTGATTTTGATAGGCAAAGATGACATTTAGGGAGTATAATTCTAACCTATTGGTTGAAGTGGGCGGTTCCTACAGACTAAGGGAGAAAATAGTGGACCAACGATAGGGTCTCTCGTGGGTTCCCGTTAGCTAGTTTATTACCTACCTTCTATGTGTGTCTATTGCACCGACTCGCTTCTATCAATGGGAACCCTTCGTACCCCTTTTGTATTCTTTGTCTATTAAGCTATGTCTAGCAATTTCAATAATCACTCCTATACTAATGGATACCATGGACCTCCTTGTCGAATTTTATATCATTCACTGAAAGAAAAAAGTTAGGGCTAAATAGACATACCGTCCGTTCCGAGTTCAAAGGCCGAGAGTTTCGGGTGCTGAGGTCGTAGCTCCGACTGCTGCGGATCCTATACCCGGAACTTTCGGTCTGTGAGCCCGGAATGTGGACGGTTTGTCTATATAGCCCTAACTTTTTTCTTTCAGTGAAGGATCCAAAATTCGACAAGGAGGTCCATGGTATCCATAGTATAGGCGCGATTATTGAAATTGCTAGACATAGCTATATGGACAAAGAAGACAAAAAGGGTACGAAGGGTTCCTATTGATTGAAGCGAGTGGGTGCAATTTAGGAGGTAGGTCCTGTACCCGAACTATCCCGAGGATCCTATACCCAGAACTTTCGGTCCGTGAGCCCGGAATGTGGACGGTTTGTCTATATAGCTCGTAAGTACGGCTTCCACAGCCGGAGTTTTTCTTCAGTGATGAACTAAGTTCCCTTTTCCTGCAGTCTGTCCCATTGGACTAAGAAAGAGCTCTCAAGTGTGGGTCGGCAACATCGGAGGAAACTACCGAGATCCAGGTAAGATGTACGACGAAGCCGTTGTTATTGAGATATCTGGACGGACACGGGCTGGACGGTCCGAGCCATTAGACATGGCTAACGAGGTTGCTGCCAGAACTCGGATGCAACCACTTGCCGGCCGCGCCGCGCCGCGCCATCGCCAATAAATCCTACACAATCAACACAAGCTATGGCCTATGAGCTGATGGCTCGCTTTTCCTAAATCATCCTCCGAGCTTGAACCCGAGCCACCTCCGACGAGAACAGAACATTCTTCATTTTCCTTCCACTCTTTCCCCCGTCGCCCGCTGATTTATTTGTAGAGGACAAGAAAGGAGACCAAATGGACCACTGGACAAGCTGGGCATTTTCACGGGGATAAACTGCTGTGACCAGGAAAGTGTCCTTTGTCGCGAAGAAAATGAAGGATGGACAAGATGAACATTTTGAAAGCGAGGATTTCAAGACCAACTTAATAATGAGAGCTTCGCAATGGGTCATTAAACTTTAAGGGAAAAAAGTGTTAGGAGTTACTCTTTCGCGCATTTTTAATATGCGCATCGTGTTCTAAGCGTCATTTGCCTACGGAAGAATGTATCAGCGAGTCAAATTCGTTCATGGTTTAGCGACCTATTGAGGGCCAAAAGGACTAGACACCTAAGTGCATTAAAAAAATATAAAAAAAAATTAAATAATTAAATATTTCAACTAAAAAAAGTCTTAAAATATATTCCATAAGAAATTCACTACTAAAGTCCTGTTTATAAGCGTAAATAAATGTGAGTTCAAACAATCTTCCTGCCATAAGGTCCCATGTAAACTCATGTTCTAGGTAATTTTTCTCCGCATTCACGAACGAAATTTGACTCGATGCGAAGTTAGATGTCATTTAGAATCTCTTCTGCAGTAAACGCACTTCAACTCAATGAGCTGAGATACTTCAGTTGATATAGATCATTTTCGATACCAATTAAAGTCTATTTGATAATTGGACTTAAACTTTGATTTCTTAAACCGCGCCGTCCGTTCGCGGAACTGAATCATCGGTTCTGTAAATCGAGGAAAGCGGTTCGCTTGGCTGAGGGCTCAATCTTCTGAACCAAAACGCGCCTGCTGAATTTAGCAGTTCATGAAACTGAGGTGCTTTTCCTCCATGTAAGCCTTCCTAAATTTAAAACTCTCCAACTCTCCAACAACTTGCTGTTGACCTCAATTCAACTCCGCAGCGCAACTCGGTAAAACGTTTCGAAATATTACTCACCAGAAGAGGATCCAATCAGAAGCCTCAAGCGTTGAGGGAAAAGCATAAAAAATGTTTCACGTTAATGCAGCAAATATTCAAAGCCTACATGAGTAATTATTATGCCGCCGGCAATCGTAACCGAAACTTGGCAAACGTGCGGTTTCACGATTTTAATTAAAGCCGTTACGCAGCTCCTCGTTCAGTTTCCTTCCTTTTCCCCCTTTTTTCCGTACTTATGATGTTTGCATTTTGGAGCACACGCAAAGTCTGAAATTCGACCAAAAAACTGTGCGTGAAATGGTGACAGCGTTTAATTAAATGTTGAGAGACCGTTCTGTCAAGCTTCTAGACCGCAGTGATGAGGTCGGTAGGGGATTTTTTCTGGGGTAGGTATACGTCGAGGTGGAGTAGATTGGAATGGAGGAAGGGGTTAAAGATCTTGAAGGTGGCAGATCTACCTAGCACAACTTGACGTAAAACTGAAATTATGGTTTAGAAATATGAGAGGGAGAAGAAATACAACGAAATCTAAACCTTTCCCGTTAATTTTATTCCTTCTCTCTTTCCTTTTTCCAAAAATTCTAGGTTCTTCAAAAACCAAAACAAAGAGCCACCATTTTTGGGTCTTACAGCCTCCATGCGCGCAAGTTAAGTGGCGATATGACGACACGTCTATACTCTCTCTGTGAAGGTACTCTCCACTCATGGAGAGAAAAAAAGAGGTGGTCGCATCTTGAGGATTGATTACCCCGCGACGCGACGTAGGCTGGGACAGTAGGGTGTCGATATTCCAACAAAATCCGGAAAGTATGAAAAACTGACCATCACGTCCATTTTTTGTGTGCTCAAATCAACTCAAAGTATAATTTCAAACGCTCTTCATAGAATGACTTTTTTCCTTAGACGACACCATTTCCAAGAAAATCTATGATAAAAACCGTCTGTACCGACCTGCGTCGTCGATGAAATCCAATATTCCCGAAATGCGACCAACTCCTTTTTTCCTCCATGCTCTATACTAACCCACCCCCTTCCATTCATTAGTCTAGGGAAGAGACGCAAAATCTTATGTTTGGAAGCGTTCGTAATGCAAATTTCGGCATTTTCTCCCCCTCTTGTAACGCTTCTGTGACGTACCCTTTCAACAACAACAAAAAAAATGGCGTAACGCTTTCCTCGACCCCCCCCCCGTTCCCTTGGAGCGTTACGTAATAAATGAGCGGCTCCTTTGCGTGAGAGACAATTTACCCCGGCGACGGCCGGCCTCGTGATGGCCGATCGGACGATGAAGGAAGGTTCATGTGCCGAATCACTCATCGCGATTTCCCGATCCAGCTCATTGGGTCAGGAGGCTAATTCCGTTACTCCACCGGCGCGACACGTTCGAAAATCTCGGGGGTCGGCACGCACGGCGGAGTTCATTGAGACGAATCGGTGCGTGGGCGGCGGCGGCGGCGGCGGGGCGAGGGGCGGGGGTGCAAGCGTGACGTGACGGCGGTGGCCAATCGCGAGCTAGCGTGATGCGGAGTTTTCGTGTCCACCTGGACAGTGTGAACGGTTAAATGGTGCAAGACATGACATAGCGGGAGCCGACGGAATCATCTCCGGGGCGACCTTGACATTGCGGCGATTGTTTCATGACACCCTCGGAGGTCTGCGGAAACAAGAGCCGGATCGGGGATCGGGAAGAGGTGAGGACACGAACTAACCCGGTTATTGACACCGGGCTCAAGACCCGGGAACACGCAGCCCCGCGCTACGTAGGCAACCCTCCGAGCTGCGTCTTCGCTCATGCTGCATTGCAGTTAGCGCCCTCGCATGCGGACTCCCGGTTCGCATGTAGTTCTGCAACTGTAATTCTCACGCCTGTTGGCATTAGAGTCCCTATATACTGAGAGTCAAGACAGTGTGAATCCATTTCTGATTGGTTATCGTATTTAAGGCCTCCACAGTGTCACAAACAGGAATAAAGGTTACATTTTCACCAATTGCAAAGATTATAATCTGGAATGGACCGAGGAATCACGGGTTCGACAAGGAACAAACGGAGTGAGAGAAGGAACGAAGAAAGGAATTTGAGAAATGGCCGATCAAAGATTACGAAAAAAGTTCAATTTGTGTAATCTTTATTCCCGTTTGTGACTCCATGAGGGGGTGTTGTCTTGACTCTCAGTATAAAGGGACTCTAATTCCGCAACTGTAATTCTCACGCCTGTTGGCATCGCCTCTTATACTTCTGAGACAGAGACAATACCGGATGCCTCGGAATGGACCAGTTGCGCTGGTCACAGAATCGTGCTCTGACACTCAATTCTTGTAGATAAGCTAAAATAATAAAATAAGATCTGTTCAAACCGGGACTTTTTTCGTTCAGTATTAACCGAAATATTGCCCTTTGAAAAGTCGGGTTTTTAACGTCATCCGCCGCGGTAGTCCCCTTGGTTTCTTCCACCTTGGTTTTATCAGTTAGGGAAACACATACACGTATTTGCACCGGTTACTCTATATGAAACTCGGATAAAAGCAAGGCGGAAGAAACCAAGGGTGTCGCTGCCGCGGTGGATGACGTCAAATACCCAACTTTTCAAAGGACGATACCTCGGTTAAAATTGAACGTAGAAAGTTGCGGTTTGGACAGATCTTAATATTTTTAGCTATTCTATAAGAATCAAGCATCAAAACACGATTCTGTTACCAGCGCAACTCGCCCATAAAACTGACAAGCTGCAGAATGATGGCTTAAGTGCGAAACCACGCATCTCCATTGCGGTGTTTCAAAATCTCTGCTCCCTATTTATTTGCTCGAACAGGAACAGGTCAATTACTCAACTTACAGTCACTACGAAATATTCTGCTAAGAGAAAGGAAAAATCAATGAGGTCGTCAAGGAATTATCTTAACTAGTTTCTCAATGAAAAATTAGAGTATGAAAAGATGTCTGCGACTTCGCAAACAATGATACGTAGTTTCGCACATTGGCCATCGATATACATGTCAAGAAAGAAAGATTAAGTTGAATTAAGAAAGAAATATGTTTTTTTCATGAAAGAAATGATGACTGACGAATAGCAGGGTGCAAACTTTGCAAGGCAAGGTTTACTAGATTGATGTGTACTCGTATTCCTGAATATTATTATTGATTCGTGCGTATAACTGCACGAGATGTTTACGCCAGCTAATTATAAACAAAAAAATTGAGAAAAACGCTTCCCTGACGATTTCCGGAATCAAGGAGGGATAACAACGCTTATGAGACATTAATTATTGAGAGCGGGAAAGGTAGATATAATCATTGTATTTGGAACTGAAAGTGATTCTGGCATAAAAAGCAATGACGTCAGAACGTAATGACAAGCAGAGCCCACAGCTGTGCCGCAGACGGATTTTTTTCCCGCGGGCAGCAAAGGAGGAAACATACAGGTCACAGGTGGTTGCGTCTCGTACCTTCTTGACGTCATGACGTTACATCGAGCACAATCCAGCAGGTCGATTGTTGAATCGTTATCGGATGAACTCGATCGATAAATCCCTATCTCGGCAATGCTTTTTATCGATCAAGGCCATTCGATATCGATTCAACAATCGAGCCGCTGGTACATTAAAGCTTGTACCCTCTGTGCGTCACGAGTCTCTAAAATGGTGGCTCCAATCGAAATGCCTCCTACAACCTACAATCGGGAAGTCAGATATCGAGTGGCGAGGCGTGAATGATCGATTGTCGATATTTCCCCATTTGAAGCTATGGTAAAGAATCGATTATCGAAGTGTTTGTTGCGAACACCCGGATTCTCGATCCTTTTCCATAGGTTTAAACGACGGATCAAGCGATACATCGAAAAGAACACCACGTCGCTGCTTGTGTCTGTAAGCGCTTTGGCAGGTTGGAAGGCGAAGCGGTCTGCAGGCCGATTATTGAAACTGATAGACAAAGCTATAGAAAAAGACGACAAAAGGGATTTGGAGGGATCCTATTGGTGGAAGCGGGAGGTGGCAATGGACATAAGAGGAAGGTAATGGACTGACTAACGGCAACCCACCAAAGACCCGACAGTTAGTCCATCAGTTTCTTCCTTAGTCTATAGGAACCAACCATGTTAACCAATAGGATCGCTCTATACTCCCTATGTCTTCTTTGTCTATCGCTTTGTTCATCAATTTCAATAATTGCCCCGCAGGGGGCCTAACCCACTAATCTATGAAAACAAACGTCTCTAAGAGATCCCGATTTGTCGGCAGAGCTAAATAACAGTCTCCGTTCCGTGTAATTGACGATAAAAAGGTAATATAAATTCTTGTACAGTATCGATAGGGTGCTCATGAACACCTTGCGACTTTTTGAAAATAATTTCGACAGTTGGGAAATAAAAGCTGAGATATTTTTTTCCCGAACTAGAACTAACGCGATTTTTGCTTACGAGAATTGAGAATTAAAGCTTCGAGCCAAATTTTGCAGGTTTTAATCAAAGTAAAGTCCAGTAGAGGGACATTAAGGCCGAAGTGATTCAATTTACTCCATGGAACTTCCTATTATTTGCAAAACATATATTTGTAAGATGTTAGGCTCGCATTCTAGCTCCATTCGCCAGGAAGTTTCACACGGCGGAAGCAATGCCACGAAGACGGTAGCGGTAACCAGAAATACGCATGCTTCATAATCGGATACCACTATTCCTGCTCGTGGGAGCGCATTTTGCCTACCTAATCAAATGAAGGCGAATCCATTTGCATTTTTTATAGATATCTCTGTTACTGCTCAAGAAAGTGCGATATGGCTTCCTCACCACATGAGCAGAGTTTTACGGGCAGGAACCGAGAGATATTAAAAATCGAACCGAGAAAAGAGACCTAGTTTAAACCCGAGGATTTGATGGTTACCTTTAAAATGTCATCATTTTATCTGTAAAATGTAACCTCTCGTGTGTGGGAAAAATGTGGCACTCCAATTAAGGTCTGAAATTGGTTTGAAACTGAATTTTGTTGATTCTTACCTGGTGAAAACCGAGATAACTTTCAATACTATGGGTTGCGAAGAAGACCTCGCCTTCGCATGTAAGAATAACCAGGAACCCGTTCAGTGCCTGAAACATAATTTCAAAGGGCGATTAAGGCTGGGAATCAACATGAAAAAGTCAAGTAATTATTTAAATGAAATATTACGATGCAATATAAACTTCAGATAATTTATACCACTGGATTGCCCGATCGCCCATAGAATATTCACAATGGTCAAAATTGTAAATTCAAATACCCCCGACGATATCAAAAACTGAGATTTTTTTTTTGCAGAGTACATTTTTGCACGGATGCGAATGGAATTTAGGCTGTGTTTACAGCCGTTCCTTTAATAACTTTCCTTAGTCAGGTTCCATATATGATTTAAATTTTGACGAAGGAAAGTTTAAGGAGATTCTCAATGAAACATGATTAAAAATATCGTTTTTACGCATTTTGAGTCAACAGGAACATTCAACGAAGTGTCCTGAGTGTCTGAGAAGTCTGAATTCTTAGATCTGATTCCATGATTTTGACAAATTTTAAGGTAAGCATGGGCTTACCTCAAAGTTTTGAGGGCCGGCAATATTTTTCCCCTGGTAAGTATTTCACATTTTTTGCAGGACAAATAACTGCTTAAAAGGGTCTTTTTCCAAACTTTCTTTGAATTCTACTCAAAGCTCAAAAAAAAAAAAAATTGTCTCCGTCATGATTTTGCGTTAATAGCACTAAGAGGGTCGTTCCTGAAACACATCCTTTCTTTAAGAGGTCCTGTTTAATTCACATTGTAAATGCGGGAGGTTAAAGAAGCCCTCAAAATAGCATCATAAGAAGAACTATTTACCTACTTCGAGTAAAATTCACCGGTATAACTTTGGAAATGGATCCTTGCAAGGGGGAACAATTATTTGCCACACCAAAAAGTTCAAAATACAGATGGAAAAATTCTATGGTTTTGACAAACTCTGAGGAAGGCGCGAGCCTACCTTTAAGTTTACAAAACTCGCAGTGTGTTTTCTTTTGTTTTCCGTAATTTTTGTAGTCGTAAATCATTGAAATACCTTGGAAGGACCAATTCCCAAAGTTATATACCAGTGAATTTCTTTGGAGGTGGGCAAAAATTGTCCTTTCTATGATGCTTTGGAGAGGTCTTTCTTAAATATCCCTTGATCACAATGAGCCATAGAGAAAAAAAGGAGGTGTTTGTATCTTGAGAATTGTTTACTCCGTGACGTAGATCGGTACAACATGGCGGCGATATTTTAGCAAAAGCCAGAATTCGAAGTATGAATAAAGGACCACAACGTCTGATATTTTTCCTTAAATCAACTCATGATATAATTTCAAACACTATATATAGAATGATTTTTTTCCCTAAACTACATCATTTTCAAGGAAATCGATGAAAAAAATCGTCCGTACCGACTTACGTCATCAAAAAAATCCAAGATGCCCGAAATGCAAACACCTCCTTTTTTCTCTATGACAATGCGCACCAAATGGGGTCCTTTATGGAAAGGAATTGTTTAAGAAACCACGACTCTAATAAGAGATTTTCCTGCGGGCACTCCCGCTAACAAACCTGAAAGTTCAGGTTTCATAACTTTCATTTTGTGAGCGCTGCAAGTTGTGCACACAAAGGGCCTCCAACCCCTGTAAGGATTTCGGGGAGGCGAGGTGACAGGAGCATATCGAATCGGCGGGTCAGAGGGGGAAGGGTGAACTAATGTATGCAGGAAGAAAATGTCGCATTGAGGGGAATCACGGCGCACGCTCTGCTCGGGCATCCCCATTGGTTGCCCGAGCGGAGAATCGACTTTTCAACCCCCAGGAAATGAAAACAAGGGTGGCGACGCCATTACAAAACAGGGAAACGACACGCTACTTAAGCGCTAAACCAACTGGATTTCTACTCGGCCCTTTACCTCTGCCCTGCGGCGTATGAATCAATGCACGGTTTTATATCCGGAAAATTTTCCAGGATAGTCGCCTCGATGAATACAGATTTATTAAACTTTTTTACCGTACGTGAGAGGAAGTTTCCTGAAGTTCTAAATTAACTAGATTTCGCTGTACGCTCGTATGTACGCTGGGCTTTTTAGCCGTCATTTTGAGTTCATGATGGGTTTTTGCTCGGTTGCACGAGTTTTTCAAGGTAGTTCCACCGCACCGCCGCACCGCCGCGCCGCAGCTAAAATCGAATCGCGATTAGCAGTAGGAAACCAATGTAAAAATACAGTATTTTCAAAATCGTGCATCTTCTTCTTCTTTGCTTTGAAAAATCTGAACACATGCACAGAAATGGCATTTCGACGGTGTAAGTCGGCAATCACATGACTCGGTTTGCGACGTCGCAGACTTCCTGTCATACTTTATTCTATAAATGGAAAACTACTCAACGGCAATTCTTTAAAACTGCCGTTATTTTTCTCTCTGTGCGACGAAAATTCTGCAAAAACTTTAAGGAATGATGTCAATTTGTTCTCCTGTAAAAATTTGACAAAGAGGCGGAGATTTTCAGACAACGCAAACGAGATATGTGATTGCGGACTCACTCCGTCAATTTACACAATCGTTCTCCTTCAACATTAAACATTTTTCTGGAGGAAAGCAAAAAATATTTGATAATCTAGACATTTTTTTTTCAGATAAAAGCAAAGATGCCTGCTTTTTAACAATTCTGTAATCACGCTGGTTCATTTCTGCTGAATACGATTTAGGTTTTTAATTAGCCACAGTCTCAGAAAATTTTGGTGTTTGTCTTGGTCCGTGTTCACGAGATAACGTTGATGTTCTACAAGGGGTCAATTTCAAAGCTCCTGTCGCTGACGAATCAACGCAAATGCCATTTTTTCTCCACATCCTTTACTTATCACATCACGGCAAAGAGAATGGGTTGTTGGATGATATGGACATTTCTAATTAATTGTGGTACTAGCCCAACTTGTGTTGCGGTACCACCATAATCAATTGGAAATATCCATATCATCCAACAAGCAAGAGTAGTGCCACAATTATTTTAGGGGATAGCTCCAGTCACTTTTTTCCGTGATGCCAGTGAGTCGTACTGGCAAAGTGTTTGTGATCCCTTTTTTTCCCCTTTTTTTTTGCAAGTTTAATAGCTTATTAGAGGTCTACAGCCAACTATAGACAGAGATTTAATGTCCTTAGACAACATGGCGATAGGGACATCCATGCTCCAGGCTTTTCAAATTTTCAGGGATTAAGGCCGAGTAGAACCTGCTCCTGCTTCACTCGTCATTGTGTTAGCTTTAGTTCTCAAACATCTAAACACAGGGTTCGCGTTTGTCTCGCGGTCCATTGATCTAGATAGAAATTTGTCGCCACTCAAAGGAAGTCATTTAAACGAAGAGGTCTCGCTCCCGGTAGCACATGAGGTGTCCCTCGTAAGTGATTTCCCTGGACTCGCTCACTTCAAGTGATTAATTAAGACGCTTCGCAGATAGTTCGCACGCATCCCGACTCGGAGTTAGAGAATCGGAAGTTACCGGGAAGCACGGCAGCGGCAGGAATAATTAATTCGAAATCAAGGATTTTTCACCCCCGCAATTCCCCGCCCCCACCCTATCCGTTCAGCGAGGTTTCATCGCATCCGATCGCACATATACCAAATCCTTAACCTTTGCTATGCTTATATGGACGTATTTCTTCCAAACGGAACTATGTGCATTAAGACATGAGCCCTGAGACCCATAAGAATAGGTGTATAACAGGGCTCACGTCACAATGCAAATAGTTCCGTTTGAAAGAAATACGTCCACGGAGCAAAAATGACGCAGCAATTGGACGTGGCCACATTTCTTCCGATAAATCGCTAATTTTCTACGAGCTTGCGAGTAGTTAAAAACATTTCAGAGAATCTTCGTTTTAATGCGTTCATTCGATCTGAAAAAATTTGAGGAAAAATGTGACGACGTCAGGCAAAATATGCAGTGATGTGAAAACTCTAATTGTTCGGCGCAGCGAAAAAATCTAATGATGATTGACTCTTAGAATAGCGTGGAATATACCCTCCATTACGGCCTCGACTTTGAAAGCTTTTTTTGAGCTTTGAAGTTCGTTTCGAAGAGAACTATCGTGTTTCTCGCGAAATTTTACGAAAGAAAAAGTGCTTGAATTGCGAATCTCCCATACAAGCAAGAGCTTCATTGCAATGTAAACCATAAAGGGCCTCCTCAGGAAAGGAGCTGTTTAAGGAACGACCATGAACACTGTCGTGCTAAGGAAGAACGCCGTATTTACATTCGAGAGTTGCCAAAAATCCCTAGATAAAACATGGATTTTTGACAACATTCTAGCATATTTTTCCTTGAAATTTTCAGATTTTTCAGATTAAATTGGGCACAATTTTGGAAAATAATATTCACAATTCCTAGTAATTCCGGTTTTTATTAGAGGAAACTTGGCAGCGTCTGAAGGCCCATACGGTGTTCTTCCTGAGCACGGCAGAACACAGCCCTTATATTCATGCGGTGCTTTTCCTTGGAACGACAAAGCTGGCCTGTGGATAGTGTCGCACGAGTCGCCGGCTGATAACTAGCCAGAGCCTGCACATTTTCCCACGGGAACCCATACGAAACGTATGATTTAATTGTGCGATTATGCAACGCAGAGATCGCTACTGCCGCACCGCGGCGAAGCGATGAGAATCAAAAACTGGGCTGAAATTAAGTATTCCGTGACAACCGATGCAGCATAAATCAGTCTTCGGCAGAGTTAGGGCGATGTTGCCGGACTGATTGGACGTCATGAGGCATTATCTACCTTCAAGAAGTTTTTGGAAAAAACCGAGTAATTACTAAAGCACTGTAACTGATCATACGTTGTTTTTTAAACTATCGTTGTAGGTGGACTATTGTTGCTCAGATTCGGTTGGAGGCGCTTGATGGCGCCAGTGATCCTATTCATCATGTTCTGAGTACAAGATAGAGGTTGAGAGTTATGTCTTCATCTCCACTTCGTATGTGTTATCCACATACGTTGGTTCTCAGAGTGCCGGATGAAAAATTAAATGAAAAATAATCGCTCTTACACGTTAAGTCTTGCAGTCGGGCGTTAGGATCGGTCAAAACTATAAATGACCATACCAGCTTTTACAATCTGTTTAGTCTTGACGTATGCAGTTCCTTGTGTTCAGTATCCCCTGCGCTTTTTCTTCAGTGGAAATACGTACCGTTCAAATTAGCCCCCATGCGATTTCAGGATAAATGAGCGACGAATGTGAATTTCACGCTGACTTTGACCGCGGTCTAGCTAAACTTTGCCTACTTCAGAAAAAAGTGTTCTCTGCGTACATGCTGGGAAATTTTGCTTACTGGAAGGAGTTCGGTATTTCCTGTTATTTCCATCGCGTTTACTCGCGTTTGTAAGTCTTGAAAGGCAAGTAATTGACTAACTAATGTCAACCTGCAAGAGACCCTAAAGTAAGTCGTTCATTTCCCCCCTACAATTGTACTGCATTTTGCAATTTGGAACTATAAATTCTGGCCCGATTTAAAAACAACGTATGTGCCATTTGGTTTCCCTATGCACATAAGTGTTTCTTTCGGATAAGCCAGAATCTACAGTTCCAAATTGCAAAATGCAGTCCAGTTAGTCTATAACAACCAATTTTTCAACGAATAGGATCGCTCCATTTCCCATTCGTCTTTTTTGTCCGTCATTTTGTCTATCACTTTGTCTATCAATTCTAATAATCAGCCCGCAGTACAATTCAACTTTTCGGGTATGTAAGGTTCCACCGCCGACTGACTCGCACTTCCAGCGAGGTAAGACCCATGCCCGTCCACTTGGCAGAGGCGGGCCGAGGTGTCGCCTTTGGTCGTCCAATCGGAATAGTGTCGGACGTCGGAATAAGAAATTAACCGCGATGTAATCACTCGCTGCAATTCCAGTAGCGGGCCCCGGTCAGACGCCCGCGCGTATCATCGCATCGTTGCCAAATCAGCACAAGTCCCCATTCAGCTTAATGTAAAAAGTCCAGGTTTTCCGCACGACCTGGCAACCTAGTATCATTGTGTCGCCGATGTGGCTGTGGCGTGACGCGCAGGCGCAGATGCGACCTCTCGCGGGGGAGTCACGCATGTGGACGTACCTGAATCAGAAGGGGTTATCTCTATTGTGACTTGGGCCCCCGAGCCCGTAAGAATACACGCATGACAGGGCTCATGTCGCAACTGAGATAGTTCGTTTTAATTTAGACACGTCCATGTGACACCGATCCGGCTCCCCGTTTTAGTGCCACATTAACTCCCGCATTTTATTTTTCCACTCCGATGTAAGATTTAAGTTCTTCCTCTTTCTGTTCAGTTTACAGTGGACCACTAGACAGAGTGGAAAATTAAATGGCACGATACGTGTTTCCTCATTAAATTTCACGTAAAACACGATGGTTACATTTTACATCTCCAAATTGAATTCATAAGTGGGGGAGCAGCGTTTTGTGTTCTCAGCGATCTGAATGTCTTACTTACTAACGAAGAAACTGAAGTCTACTTGAATCAAATGAACTAAATTTTGCAATTGGGATCTAAAATTGCTAGCTCATCTGTAAAAACACATTTGTCCATAGGGAAACTAATGGTACATACTTTGTTTCTCAACTGAGCCAGAAATTGTAGTTCCTTATTGCAAAATGCAGTCCAAATCTCTCAGTACATAGGGTGTCAAGGGTTGAACCACCACCAGACTGCAATAGGGTGTTCTATGGGTTAAAATAATACCTTTCTCCTCTTGATAGCATAGCTCCTTCCAAAAGTGCTCCCCTCGCAATTTTGCGGAAAACATGATTTTTTCTGTACTTTGACGACAGTCAAATGACTCATGAGAAGACTCATGAGAAAATGGCAGCTCTTCACTAATTTTAGCGCTTAATTCGTCGATAGCCTCAAAAATATTGGAACACTGGGGGGGAAAAAAACACATTGGATCTAGAGTCCAGACTCTTGAAAACATTGACAAGAAACAGGACTCTTGATTCAATCAGATTTAAGCTTAAATCAAAAGGAAATCCGCTCAAATTAAGAGGTTTGGTTCTTGATTTAAACTAGATTCTGATTGAATCAAGAGTACTTTTTCTTGTCGATGTTTTTATGAGTCTGGACTCTAGATCCAGTGTGTTTTTTTTTCTAGTGTGGAAATTGAGAAATGCCCCTACGCATATCAGATCGGGGCAATCGGAGAGGTCGGATATAATGTGGAGACTTCGAAAGATTATTTCTTCATGATAAATTCGGAGCCTGGAAGGTGAAAAGTGGCTCCATTATTTTTTCGGTAAATTCGTTTTCACGAACCACCCCCTAAAATTTATAATATGATGAGAGGAACATCAAATTTGCTGTTTTTGCAAAATTTTTACATCCACCCTCGTCCGGTAGCTGGATCCACTGTGAGGTGCAGCGTGATGGGTGAGCCAGCATCGTTGCAGGGGGTAGGAGAAAGGTACGAGTGGGGTGGAATAGCGGGTGGCGGGTCGGGGGNGGGGGGGGGGGGGGGGGGGGGGGGGGGGGGGGGGGGGGGGGGGGGGGGGGGGGGGTTAAGGTTGTGGGCACCGGAGCGGGGGCGCGCTTTGCACGGATTGTTGACGTATTGATCTGCTTGGCCGAGCGCGACGCCCTCAGTCGGCTCTGCTCGCGGAATTGCGACAGCTAGACCAATCTAGTAGAGTGAAAAGGGTCTCGAAGTTCCCTCGCTCAGGGGAGGGGGTGCAGAACGGCATCGCCGAGAGGTTAAGCTCAGTCTTTTCGCGCATGCGCTGTCTGCTCTTCTGGATCTGCTGTACATTTTTGCCACTAGCAATAAGAAGGATATGGAAAACGGCTATGAAAAAATGGTGTCTAGAATTTATTATTATTAACCATGTTCACTTCCGGGTCTTCCCTAATTTTCAAGAGCTCATTGCCTGATTGGTAACCGAAGTTTTCTTCCAAGTCCTGGATTTGCATGTGAAAAATTCCGTAATCCTCGGAGTTCCAGATACTTTACCGCGATACTTCACCGCGATACTTCACCGCGATACTTCACCGTAATACTTCACCCCTTAAATCAGAGTTAAAATTTTTGTATCATACATTGCCGTGCAAAATCCTTCGTCTCGCATTTACTGCTTCGCATTTACTGCATTTTACAGCGCATTAAGCTTAGTCTTTTCGCCCATGAGCAGGGCCGGATTAAGAGGGTGGCCACATAGGCCGCGGCCCATGGCGGCAAATTTAGGGGGTGGCCAATTTTACAATTTTTTTAAACGTATGTAGAAAAAAAATCGGATTCAGAAAAAAAAATTACCAACGAGAAAAGGCGACTAAAACTCTTTTTCCTGTGAGTGTAGTAATTGCGAATTTTGTCGTCTTTCGTTGATACAAGAGACTGCACCTTTAATTAGTCGAGTTGATAGAGAAACCAAACACGCAATTTGGCCTGGAGCGGCGCGGTGCAGAGAGGAATGATGATGAGGACTTGAGATGTGAAGGAGAAGCCCTCGGCGCGACGGTCGGCATGTAACACATATTAGCGCCTACAAGACTGCATAAATACTTCACGCATTGCGTTAAATACAGTGCGGTCAGCGCGAAACGCATAGCGCCTACAAGACTGCACGAATACTTCACGCATTGCATCAAACACAGTGCGGTCAGCAGTGGTCGGCGTGAAATGCATAGCGCCTACAAGACTGTAAGAATACTTCACGCATTGCGCCAAACACAATGCGGTCAGCGCGGCGCGCGGTGGAAGTTGAAATTATTAAACCGCATTTATGTTTGTTCTTTCACAATTGTTTCGTTCATTTCTTGTAATGGAAGGCCTTGTCCACACAGAGACAGGTTAACGGAACTTAACTTTTGCGCAAAATTCCGTGAAATTTTGCTAGTAGGGTTGATGGAATGGAGGTCATCGTCACACTTTGTAGTAGAGATCCTGCCGGAAATCTTAGATCACCGCAAAAAAAGCACCGCATCCATCATTTATCATTCAACGGGGCTCTAAGCGAATAATTGCGGTAAAAACATATATCAAAGACTTGATGAAGAATGCCGAATCGTTAATTGAACTTGTATGTTTATTCCGTCTTTTGTTTTCGTTTCTGCGCTGCTTCAATTTGAGTCCCACCTCTGCCGGTTGGAGTGTAACGGGTGGCTCTGCCTCTGACTTGCCGCGCCGCTGAGCCGCGCAGCGATGGTAATAACAAACTTCATAAAGTAATACCGTGCCCGAGAGACGCCAATGTTTTTATAATGTTTGTACACCATTTGTAATGATGAACTGAAGCGGCGCAACGGTGTCGCGCTCCCTGTTAAATCCAGTTTTATTGTAATAGATCGCCTCTCAAAGACACTGCGCACTAGTTTTAACATGTTCGACAATAATTGGACTACATTTTGCAATTAGGAACTACAATTTATGGCTTATACATAAAAACACCTATCAGCTTAGGGAAAGTGAAGGTATGTACGTTGTTTCTAGACTGAACCGGAAATTGCAGTTCCTAATTGCAAAATGTTGCAAAATTAAAACATGCCTTCACTTTCCCTATGCATGCACATAAGCGTTTTTATGGATAGCTAGAAATTGTAGTTCCTAATTGCAAAATGTAGTTCAATTATTGTCGAACATGTTGAAACTAGTGCACAGTGCTCATAGAGACAAGTTGAACTGCATTTTGCAATAAAGAACTATCATTTATCGCACATACCTATTTAATACCTATTCAAGCCATAACTTACCACGAAGTCCATAAATTTGTCTGATGGATTTAGGCTCCTCAACTAAAGAAAAAGCCAGAAAAATCATCAGAAGAAGAAGACAAGCTACGATGATCCATACTGCCGTGCTGAGGAAAAACGCCGTATGAGCCTTCAGGTGTTGCCATATTTCTTTCAATAAAAACCGAATTTAGTAGGAAGATTGTGAATAATTTTCTTCGAATTTTTCAGGCGATTTTGTTCACAATTAAATCTAAAATATATGCATATGAAAATTTTGAGGAGGAAAATGCATATCTCTCCTCAAAAATGTAAGTCTAATTCGGAGAAATTTGACAACATTTGAATGATCATACGGGTGATTTCACGATAACAGGAATAGTTAAAATGTGAAATACCTGAGAAATAAAAGTGCACCAATTTTAACAGGATTTCATTACCTCATTCTAAAGGTATTAAACTTCCTTTTTCCAGCTTTGGCACGCTCTATTTTGATTCAGTGCAAAGTTAAAGTGATAGATAAACAAGCCATTGAATCAGGTATCAGCGCTTTCCGCGGGACTGCTGGAGGTCCACGCAAACATGGCGGCCCTGCCAAATTGTGTCGGTTACGTAACAGACACAGCGTAACCGACACTCAAAAATGTGAGATTAAAGATGATACAAAAGATGAAACTTGGCAATTCTTGAGTTATGAGGTGGAATTAATGCTGCCTTAAAAGTTTTCTAAACTTTGGAGACTTCGTTTTAGTTTAATACTATTAAATTGAGGTTTTTGCGTAGTGAGGAATTAGTGCTACACACGTAAAAATCACTGGTTTTCATAATAATTTAAGTTTTCATTGTAAAAAAAACTGACTTATCAGTAATGGTTTTGTCAAGAAGACTTCAGCGAACAATTTGATGGCAGTTTTGAAACTCCTGACTCCATCTGGCGAGATAAACACTGCACTTAATACAACTGCAAAAATTTGTTGCCAAATGTGGCGACACCTCTTTCTTATGACTTTTCTCGCTCAATAATAAACATTTCAGTTCAAACTGGCAATTTTCTTGAACACTAGAGTCTCTTTTCAGCAAATATTGCCAAAGAGTTCATGATCAGTACTGATATGTTACCGCAAATTGCTCTTTTGCTTCAAAATCGGGGTTGGCGACGCGTAACCGACCGGACATTTTCGGCCTTTAAAGTCTCATATTATTAAATATAATAATAATTCATCATATTTTTTAGCATGGATAGGTTCAGGGACATCATTCCTATTGATTAATTAATTTGGTTTTCAATCGTTTTGCCCTATGTCGTTCATAACCCACGGCGACACGACTATTCCTATTATCGTGAAATCACCCATACGGCGTTTTTCCTTCGCACGGTAGCATACGCAGGAAGATCATTTCGCCGTGGACCGAACTTTTTTCTCTCGGTGTAAGGCAACACTGTTGGTGGATCTCTCGGACCGCTCTGGAGTAGAGGCCGCGGTCATTTTGACGAGGAACTCGGCCACGAAAATAAAGCCGGGAGTCATTACAGAAACGGCCCTAAAAAAAGAAGCGCGTCCAGTTAGATAGTCTTCGTTTGTTTGTTTTTTATCCGCGCGTAAGTGAGACGCATGAAATAGGAAAGCCCGCTGATCCGCTGAAACCCGGTGAAAAAAAGACCGGTCCTCATTACACGCCGAGCACCGCCCGGCCGTTCCGAGGAAAAAACCGATCAACTGCAACGAGATCCGGGTGAAGGTATGCGGTTCTTGGCGGCGCTGCGCGGACGAGAGGTCCGTTTGAAAAATTCGGACACGGCCCTCGGTGCGCGCAACGAGAGGATGTATGAGCATCCATTGGCCATGTTGTCAAACTTTCGAACTAAGCTTTGTTTCCAAGATCAAAATGAGACATCGATGCGACTCACTGGAAAAAAAAAAAAACAAAAAAACACATTGGATCTTGAGTCCAGACTCTTGAAAACTTTGACAAGAAAAAATACTCTTGATTAAATCAGATTTTTGCTTAAATCAAAAGGAAATCCTCTCAAATTAACAGGCTTTCTTGATTTAAGCAAAAATCCGATTGAATCAAGAGTATTTTTCTTGTCGATGTTTTTAAGAGTCTGGACTCTAGATCCAATGTGTGTGTGTGTTTCTTTTTCCCCCCCAGTGCTGACAGCACTGCTGTTTAGCGTTACGCATCATTTACAGGTGCCTCTCTTTTTTGATCGACGTATATATCGATCGCAAAAAGAGTATGTATCGGATACGTACGAAGGTATACCCAAAAGTAAGATTCCCTATTTCATTTCTCAAAAAGTAAGAAACTTCCAGAAACTTAAACTTTTTTCTTTTTCTTTTTTTTCTTTTTTTTTAGAATGCTCAGCAAATTATTCTCTACCGTCACCAGGTATTAGAATTAAACTGTTGGAGTACATGTAGCTCTTTTGGTTCATTCAAATCCAAAAAATGCAGCAAAACATGAACCTCTTTTTAATAACCTGTAGAAAATTTTACAAAAATCTATAACGCCGCTATCAGTGACCTTAATCGATGGTGAAATTTCTTAACCATGTATCTCAATTGCGGTGTTGAATAATCTCTGATTTTAGGTTTTTTTTTATTTAATTTAATAATCGATTAAAATGAGACCTACACTGTGCGCCTTAACGAAGTGGAACTACAGTACGGAGACACCAAACGTATAATATTTTCGTGAAACTTTCGGGGATTTCCTTGCAGAGTCGCGCGGGACCCTCAAAAGGTTGAGGAAAGATTTCATAAAATTTTAGCCTCACGAGCGGCACGCGACGGATACGATAAGGCACCCACCCACTTTTGTTACCTTTGTTGGCATAAAATCGATTCCCCCGAGCCCATAATTTAAACCCCCCTACCCCCGTAAAATATGCAAATATAATCTTTTTCTCCTCTTTTTCATTTCCCTTCCTTTGCTCCTTTTCCTCTCCCTTCATTAACTCCAGAGCCGGCCATTTTCCACGTTCTCAAACTGAGCTCAAACTTAATTACGTTTTATTAAGCACTCCCAAGCTCATATCTCGCCGCCCAATGTTCTGTTAATTCCATAACGGTACTCAGAGAAAAATTGATAAGTGATAAGGCATTTATTTAATGCGCGTGTGCGCGGGCACATTAAGTAAATGAGAACGCCCATAAAACAAGGAAATAACATCCATGCACATAAAGTTATAAAAAGGAATGCTTGTAAATATACATTCGCGACGCGAGTCGATAGGGGCCTTTCATAAAATACGTAACGCCAACAATCTAATTCATTTAATCCCCTCCACCGTTTAACGAGTCCGTTACCTGGGTTTGCATCCCCTCCTCCAGAAAAAACACGTGACGCTTTGTTCGACCACTCCCTGTCCCCATATAGCGTTTTTTTAATGAATTTTTGGAAACAAATTCCCAATACGCGTCGATTTTTAATATTTCGAAAAAGCCAGGCAACGGCTCTATTCTAATTTTAAGTGACGCAATCTTAAACACCCTTCCCTCCCCTCCCAAGAGCGTTATGTATTTTATAAACGACTCTGTATTACTCGAGAATGCCCATCTCGCTTTGGAAGTTCTAATAATTTCTCGTTGCTGATAAATTGGCGATACGTTACACGATACGATACGTTGATATGTGCACAATAATGCATATGAGGTCTTATCTGTAACAATGGCGGATGTGAAAAATTACCTTTTAGAAACGCGCTTGAAACCCCGTTTTTTTCACACAAAAATTTAATATGTTTGGCTCTGGCATGATGTACAGATCTCGAAGAGCACAACTCAAGTATTTTCTCAGAATTTTCTCGATGCCAAAACAGTTTTTTGAATGTGTTTCGAAAAGGTAATTTTTCACATCCGTTATTGTTACAGATAAGTCCTCATATACATATAATATATGCTTTACACGAAAATAGCGTTGTGCAAAATTTTCGTGTAATATTCTTGCCAGAGTGGAACACTATTTTATGTTTTTCAATAAAAATTTTAACAATTTTAAATGAACAGTTAATCTGAGAAAATTTCGAACTATTAAGTATCTCGTCATATCGGCTCCAAACTACTAATGATTGTAACACATTTCGTTGAATTTTGATGATGAAAACATAATGCGTATTACTGTAATTGCAGCACTTGAAACCACTGCACCTATTTCATTTTTAACGAAATTTTCATAAAAAAAACTCTCGAGATCGCAAAAAGGGAAAAGAAAATGAGGGACATAACATTTTACGTGAAATGTGACTGTAAGTTTGACAGACGTAGGTAATCTGTAATACCTCCAATCATGATTTCGTAATCGAATCACATGATATACGAAGGAAATACTAAACTGTAGGTGCCTAAATGAAGATGCTTTGATTTCGGGATTTGTTTTTTAATCGAATAATAAACGAAAAGGAAGAGAATATCATTATTGTCGTTGAATAAATGATATAGAGCAACGTTTACATTTACTTCCACATGACTCGCATGAGGCACGGAGACTCCTCCAAATTGAGGCTCACTTCGAAATATAGTTACGTTTTTATGCCAGAGGAGGTTATTTATTGTGGTTATGTTAATTATCGTTGGTCATTCGTGGCTGTAGAGACGTCACAAGGCGCTTAGGCTCAAAACCATACTCTGATACCTGGCCCTACTCCACGGTTGCCCGACTGAGGGTAGTTTACATGGGTTTAAATGGAGCAAAAGTGCTAATTTTTAGCACTACCTGGCAACAATGCCCTGGTCTCATTCATATTCTAATGCGGTCCTCATCACTCTGCCGTATGAATATAGCTGGTACAACGGGGGTTCCAATCCAATGCCTTAATTTCCGTGATTTCTTGGGTGGCAGAGATTAGGAACTATATTCGGAAATTGAGGAGAACTAAGCGTAGTTAATTTTGTCCGTCTGTCATGAAACAGCAGATTATTTTGAGTACGTTCGAGGGATGGGGGCCATCGAGGTATCATTGCAATATGACGTTTCAAAGTTTTATTTAACAATTGGACGTATTTCTGCCAAACGGAACTATGTGCATTATTAAAACAAGAGTCCTGAGACCCATGAGTTTATGTGCATAACAGGGCTTACGTCATAACGCACATAGTTCTGAACTTCTGATTGATAGAAATACGTGCAATCGGACCGCGTTAAGCTGAAAGGAACCAAGCCACGTCTGCAGCTATTGTCAAATTTAATTGGCCAATTTAATTTTTTTCATGGAAACGATCGTGCTAATTTTTTGAAAATTTCAGTGAATTTTCTGCATAGTACGAAGAAAATTCCAAAAATTTCCCAAGAGAATCTGCAAAAACGTTCTCTTGGAAAAACTTATATTGCTCAGTTAAAGGCAATAGCTGATGTGGCTTGGTTCCTTTCTGCTATACGTGGTCTAATTCATTCATGTGCTGAGAACGGGTCGGCACCCTCTTTTGTGATATTTTCCGTGGATTCTCTTTGTGTTATGACACTGAAATCCATAACTGACTTTGACATTGAAAATCTGTAACTGAGGAAAGCATAACTATTTAGAAGAACTGATAGGAATGACGGGAGCAGGGGGGTAGAACTTGGAAAATTTTACACCTGAGAAAATGAGGGGAGGGGGAGGAGACAGAGAGAGATAAGTATAGGGAGAGATGGATGTATACCGTGGAAAAAACGAGGCAGGATTCATTTTCCTTATCATTCTCCCGATCTGAAGCAGAAGCTGTTTCAACTTCATCTTGAATCAGATAGCTGTGCTCAAGTTCTCTCGCCTTGGCAGTCTAAGAGGGAGGAGAGGCTACCGGGAAAGAAGAAGAAAAAACAATAAACCTCGCTATAGCTTACACGATCACTTAATCTGTACTTAATGAGCTCAATTACGAAATACCCTTGCTTTTAATTCATTTTTGTTCCACTTTTTTGGAAGCTTTTACTTCGTCTGTCCGTCCTTTCGCCACGGTTGAGGAGGAGATTGCAGATTCGTCATGATCTCAAAAGAACTCGTACTAACGGTAGCACCAAATGTTTAGTATAATGTGCATTGCAGCATTTTCTACTCTTACATACAAAAACTATGCGTTTTTTATTTTTAGGTCGTTTTTCAATCATTTTTAAAATATTTTTAAAAGGTCTAACAGAATCATTTTTTAATTGTGTATAAAAATAATTATTAAACAATACATAGTTTATGATTTATGTCAAAGCTTGGATATTCGAAAAACAACTTAGTTATCTTGATTTTTCATTTTTAAAACCAAAATCAAAACAAATTGACATTTAAGAGAGGTATTTTAGAACTGAGGATGCCCAAGTTATCCTTGAAATTGCATAAAAAATGTCTTTAATTGAATCTGAACGTGCGAAAACCGTAAATGTCCATTTCTGTAGTCTCCAGTTGAGTTGATAATACTTTTAAAGAGTTGCTACAACCATAAAAGTGATGGAAGGATTCGTTTTGAGATTAACATAACCCGGAGACGAGTATTAACTCCACTTTCGTGGTTGCATCCAATTCCGAAAAGTATCACAACTCAAAAAAACTAAAGTCTAGAAAAATTGATAATAGCGGTTTTCGCACGTCTCGATTCAATTATTTCATAAAATTTTGTCTTTATACATCAAAATCAAACATTATCAAAACAAACGTGTCTTCCAGCGTGGTGTCTAGGAGGCGCACCCGCCCCCGCCCCCTCACCCCCAGCGGCGCCTCCGGACGTTTCCAACCGCGCGCGACGAGCGGCAAATTGAAAACAAACCAATCAGAGCCCCGATGAGCTTGATTTTAGTTGGAAACGTCGATATATCGACGCTCGGTGACGTCGGGCTTAAATCAGCGGCGCAACCGGCCCTCGTGATCCCGGCCGCAATGGAACCGCCGCGCCACGCCGCGCCGTTGAAATACTGGAACGGCTCGCTTCAGCGCGGGGAATAGATTATTGACAGAAGAGGCCGACTTGAAATTTGTTTAATTATTGTAGTATTACTAGAGGGAGGAGGAATTAATAACTCAACGGATGAACGTAAAGCCGTGATAAATGCGCGGCCGGGGCCCATAAAGATGCAGTTAGCCACCCCCGCGGGCACGAGCGCCTACGCCCGGACCGCGCGGCCGTCCCGTCACTTGGCAGCCAACCGTCAGCCGTAAACAAACTCCGGCTCGGCGCCATGTTGCTCGGTCGAATTCGAATCCAACGCTCCTATACCACGGGAAATCCACCGTCTCAACAGCCTACTCGGTCACTGCGGGCTGATTATTGAAATTGATGGACATAGCTAACGACAATGAAGATATGAGGAGTACAGTATGGAGCGATCCTATTGGTTGAAATTGGTGGTTCCTGCAAACTGAAGGAGAGAATGACGGATTAACTATAGGGTCTCTCATGGGTTGCCGTTAATTAGTATATTACCTACCTCCTTTATCTATTGCAACTACCCGCTTGCCGATAGGATCTCTCTATATCCCTTTTTTCTTCTTTGTCCCAACTTCGTCTATGGATTTCAATAATCGGCCTGCTGGCACCCAATGAAGTACCTATATGGGGAGGATTAGAGTATCTATACAGGGAGAGTACGGACATGTCGCAAAAAATGGAGCTCTTAGTGCCCAAAAAGGCAGCCAACCTTCTATTACAAAAAATGCCACTGCCAGTCTTTAGATTTCAATATCAAACCAAGACGGTCAAGAATATTTAAAAATGAGCGTTCATCTGCAAAACTGAGTAAATTTATGCAAAAACCAAGTCAAGTACGTGCTTTTTAAACAGCGGCTTCAATATTACGAATTTTCGACAAGTAAAGCGCGCGCCGCGTCGTAGTGAACGCGCAATGCGTAAAGTATGCCTGCAGTCTGAAAGGCGCCAATATCCGTTTTGCGCCGGCCGAAAGAGAACCAATTTGAGATGCATCCCTGCAGTGAATTTGGTTTTCAACTTGGCGGAAAGCGATATAACGTGGCTCTGATGGCGAAAAAGTGCCTTCAATTACTTAGTTATGCTAAACGTCTGGCAGGGGAACACGAATAGTTGTATCCTTGTTTAAATAAATATATCTTGTTTAAAACTGTTCTCAGTCTTCCTAGACAAAAACTTAAGTGTCGTTTGACGTTGTTGTTAGGGCCGGATCTAAGGCAATTGTCATAGTTATATTGACTTCAGGAGAGCCAAGGTTTTCATTTGAGTTAAATGAAACTTTGAAATGAGAAAAGCCCTGATTGCAGAATTTTTAGCTCGAGTTCAAAGCTACAGTCCTAGTGATACAGTTACGGGCAAAAATATTTTCAAGACGTATCTAGGAATTTTGCGATTATTAATATTGCTATTTTAAATAAATCGAAACTGTGGTGCTGAAACCACCTTTGAACTTATTATTTCATGCATAATTGAGGGTTGTCGTGTTTAATGGTTTCATCCTTAACCACTTACGTCAATGACTCCCTGGACTATTGGAATTGGGGTAAAAAGACATTTTCATTGGGAGATTCTTATTATTTATTGTTATTTCATGACTGAGCCTCAGTTTTGAGATTAGTGTTGAATGATATAGACATTCACCTTCAAAATTGCATCGATGAATACTTTGTAATTTGACAATGGACGCCAAGTTGCTTATCGATAAGTTATAAGTTATACGCAATAACTGTCTTCAAAGAAAAATTAAGTATAAGTAATTTTGCATTAAGGGTCATTTTGCAGCACATGCATTATTTTTCTTTTCAACTCTTGATGATCTAAAGAACGGATCCACGGATAAAATTGTATAAAATCCCTATATAAAATGTACAAATGACCCAAAATAAAGTATTTTAAATGATTAAACAAATACCCGATATGTATGTGTTCCGTATTTAGCGTTTAAAAGTAAACGGGCGAATCGAAGATTATCAAATTCATCTGGCAACAGCGTCTAACACCATACGCATTCAAAGTAAATTATCACGGTCAAATCTTAAAATTGGTTGTATGACATAGTGCAACCAGTCGTCACGCCGCTGAGTACACACGATCATAATGCAAAGTCCCGACACTTTCTGGTAAAGTCGTGAACTTTCAGAACGATCTAGCTTTGAACGAGTCAAATTACCAATCAAAACGTGACTGAAACGTCTACTAGGTCGTCAAAGTTATTCGAATTCTGCTATTAACCAAATACAAAAGAAGATCGTAAAGACCACTTGATTTACTGATGCCAGCGTTTCGGTGCTATCAATAAGAAAGACAAAAGTAGTATAGTCTCAAGAACTTGAAAAAAGCTGGTCTGCGTGAGGGAGAAAATTCATTCGCAAACATTTCTAATGATGTGGTGCTCCGTTGCACACTTATGAAATACGCTTTCTTTGGCTTACAATCAGCTTTTTGATGTGATCCTAATTGATACAGAAAACCAATCTCAATCTGAAATTAAAGTTTTATGTTATGTTGTAGCATACTGCAAAATTTTTCTAACTTTTTATCGGCACTATGAACACTTTTTTCTATACAAATTAAAAAAAAATTCAAAAATTTTAATTTGTTAAGAATAGTGTTTTTTGGTTGGCCTGTCTCAGCTGTACTGCACTTCGAAATTCAAATGAACCGGTCATACTCTGATAACTTAAAAACTATACATTAATCGATTACAGACATCCGGTATGTTGTTTCAATTATAGATAACATGGTGCAGAGCCCGTTGCCGTCGAAGAAAGAACAAGTGTCTGATGTATTCTTAATTCATTATCAACATGAAGTTATTTGTATAGTAAATTCGACAACATTGTATTATGTGGTAACAAGGCTTGATGAGGCCCCTGAGCTCTAATCCTGGCTTTGGCGGCATTTAAAATCCTCTTGTTACTCCACACAATCATCAATGCACTCACTGAATTTGAACATAAACACCTCACTCTCGAGCAAGCACCTTGGCATAAAAGATATCCCAAGGGTTTTTACTATGCCCCAGAACCAGATCTGAACTCCGGAACCATCCTGGAACCTGGACAAATTAAAACTTGAAGGTTGTATCTATGCTAATGGGCTCTGCTTTTTGGATTTATAAATCTATCTGTTTAAGTGGGGGAGGAAAGGGGGAGGTTTGCAGGATGATTATTGAATTTGCTACACAAAGTGGTAGACAAAGAGGACAAAGGGAAAATAGAGCAATCCTATTGGTGGACGTCGGTGATTGCAATGAAAAAAAGAAGGGAAATAAATGACTAACTAACAGCAACTTACTCTACCCTTCATTTAGTCCATCGTTGACTCCTTTAGTCTGTAAGAACCACCCATTCAACCAATGGGATCGCTCCATTTCCCTTTTGTCCCTTTTGTCCTCTTTGTCTATCGCTTTGTCTGACCATTTCAATAATCAGCCTGCTAAGCGGCGTGTAAGGTTTAGAGAAGGAAGGAGCGTAATACACTAAATTCTACAAAACATGTCATAACTTAATATTCATTGTAGTCTTAAGACGATTATCCCCATACCCTCTGTAACTTTCTACTCTCCTCTCTCCTTCACTCATTGACCGGAGGTGGGGGAAAAGGCAGCAAATTTTTTGTTTGAGTGGGTGTGGGTGACAAATTGCCCTCTTGAAGGCCGTGCTGACACTTCTGTAGGCCAAAATGCCGCTACCTTTCACAATAAAATCATCAGTGGTATCTTCAAAAACGGTATTCTTGCTTATGGCGAGGAGACTTTAACGCACGGGTACGATTGTAGAGTAGCTGTGCTTGGAAAGTTCCCTAGGCTGAAAAGGGGGAACTTTCTACGCCCTTTTTCTCTCATTCCAACGCTTCATCATTTTCAAGCCTAAGAAGTGCACGATGTACGTAATTATAGGGGGTGCCAACTATACGGGCGCCCCTCTTCCCCCGCCTCCTCCTCTTCTTCTTCCTCTTCTTTATTTATTTTCTTCTTTTTCTTACACAACATTATCTTCTTCTTCTTCTTCTTTTTCTTTCCCATCCTCTCCCTTCTCTTCATCCCTTGACCCGAGAGGGGAGCGAAGGGGTAGTCTTAGCGTGAATGACATTTAACCCTCGCGAGGACCGGACCGGCCACGATCATTTTAAACGGTGCTTTAAAGAACGGGATGTTTCATTCATCGAAAACACTCTGGAAGAAATGCAGATGCGTCGTGTTGGGATTGGAATCCTTGAAATTGAAGTTGGTCGGAAAATGAGTCGGCTGAACAGTGGGCACTGGGCGTCTTATCACACCCACTTACCTCACATTCAGCGTCCTCTCGCTTCGCGCCTCGGTGCAACACCTCTTTCATCGGCGGCTAATCTTTCGCTCCCGATGCTACCACGACCTAAGTCACCTCATTAATTGATTGCAGATCCCACCTTTCCTTCGTCTCCCGGGGATATCCGAGCTAAACCTGGAAACTCAAGACTCTCAGATGACCAGTGTTGCCACTCCGTATCTTTCCTTGCATGATTTCCCCACACCGCAAATGGGTAACGCAAAGATTGGTTATTAATCGCACGGTGAAGAGCCGTACATACATAGTCGTCCCTTTGACATATCCTTTCCTCTGGAGCCCCCATATGGGGATGTCCATTATAATGAAGGAATGTTTAAGGAAGTGCTTAACATACAATCATAAAAAGAACGATTTTAACGAATATCGAGTAAAATTTAACAGTATGAGTTTGAGAATACATTCAAAGGGATTGCAATAATTTATCATTACAGAAAAATGAAAAAGTAAAGAATTGGTAGAAAAGTACAAAAGTAAACTTTTTGTATAGGTTTTGAAAATTCTGAGACAGCGTGCCCATGGGCGGAAATCGGTGGGGTCCTAACATCCAGAATTTACTGGACCCCAATTTGATTTATTTTTGGGGAGAACAATCCGAAATTACCCCTACGATGATTTGATTGAGAAGTATTTCCCGGAAATGCCCCCTGACCCTTTTTAGAGCTACAGAAGTCCTCCAAACCCTCTTTTGGAGCTGAGGGAGTCTTATAGATCCCGTATGGTGGAGTATTTTTAAATGTACCCCAAGACTCTCCTTGATGAAATGCACTGGAAAAAAAAAACACATTGGATCTAGAGTCCAGACTCTTAAAAACATTGCCAAGAAAAAATACTCTTGATTCAATCGGATTTTTGCTTGAATCAAAACGAAATCCGCTTAAATTAAGAGACCTGGTTCTTGATTTAAGCCAGATTCTGATTGAATCAAGAGTACTTTTTCTTGTCGATATTTTAAAGAGTCTGGACTCTAAATCCAATGTGTTTTTTTCCCAGTGTGTCCTCCTTCCCCCACAAAAGGTACATGGTTTCGCTCATGTCGTGCCCACCTCAAAGTCTGTTACAATTAATAAAAAAAAAAAAAAAAAAAAAAATGTTCCGGACTTATGTATTATTTTTTGGAGTGGCAAATCACGGAAATCCCTTGAAAATATCTACTACTGAGGTTACTTTGTTAAATTCTACTCGAATTTCTTTAAATTCNGGTCCTAACATCCAGAATTTACTGGACCCCAATTTGATTTATTTTTGGGGAGAACAATCCGAAATTACCCCTACGATGATTTGATTGAGAAGTATTTCCCGGAAATGCCCCCTGAACCCTTTTTAGAGCTACAGAAGTCCTCCAAACCCTCTTTTGGAGCTGAGGGAGTCTTATAGATCCCGTATGGTGGAGTATTTTTAAATGTCCCCCAAGACTCTCCTTGATGAAATGCACTGGAAAAAAAAAACACATTGGATCTAGAGTCCAGACTCTTAAAAACATTGCTAAGAAAAAATACTCTTGATTCAATCGGATTTTTGCTTGAATCAAAACGAAATCCGCTTAAATTAAGAGACCTGGTTCTTGATTTAAACCAGATTCTGATTGAATCAAGAGTACTTTTTCTTGTCGATGTTTTAAAGAGTCTGGACTCTAAATCCAATGTGTTTTTTTCCCAGTGTGTCCTCCTTCCCCCACAAAAGGTACATGGCCATGGTACATGGCTCATGTCGTGCCCACCTCAAAGTCTGTTACAATTAATAAAAAAAAAAATGTTCCGGACTTATGTATTATTTTTTGGAGTGGCAAATCACGGAAATCCCTTGAAAATATCTACTACTGAGGTTACTTTGTTAAATTCTACTCGAATTTCTTTAAATTCGTCCCTTTTATGACAGTAGATCGAGGACCACCATAATCACAATGTGAACCATATGGGGTCTCCTGAGGAAAGGAGGTGTTTAGGAAGCAACTACACTGGAAGAAAAACACATTGCATCTAGAGTCCAGACTCTTGAAAACATCGACAAGAAAAAGGACTTTTGATTCAATCAGATTTAAACCAAAAGGAAATCCGCTCAAATTAAGAGGCTTGGTTCTTGATTTACGCAAAAATCCGATTGAATCAAGAGTATTTTTTCTTGTCGATGTTTTTAAGAGTCTGGACTCTAGATCCAATGTGTTTTTTTCCAGTGTATGAATACGACGATGGGTAGTCAATGCATAAATGTGTTGAATTATTGAAAAAATGGCGACGACGCGATGACGATGTGGTCAATAGAAGAAAAGCTGAGAACTGGGAGGAAGGACAGAGATGGCGTTGGTTGATAGGGGCGCGCGGTGCGGTGCGGTGAGGCGAGGTGAGGAGCGTTCGCGGCATGAATGAAGAGGCTTTAGCTATCCGAATCACGGCTACGGCTTCTGCTTCTGCTTCTGCATGTTCGGCCACAACCACAACCACTTGTTCCCTCCGAGCATGTCCAATTTTTATGGAGTTTTCCACCCGGGACCCGGCTATCTCTAAATGAATCCCATGAGCTCCGTCTCGCCCAGTGGCGTGGCGTGCTTTGCGATATATCGATTGTTATGCCATTTAAACCTATGGAAAAGGATCGATAAACAGGGCGTTCGCAGCGAACACCTTAATAATCGATTCTTTACCATAGGTTTAAATGGCATAACAATCGATATATCGCAATTCACGCCACGCCACTGGTCTCGCCAGCTCACTACTTAAGCCGATTCGTCCCGGATTCTCGGCGCGGTCCAACTGCCGTGCGATACATTACATTGTTAGGTAAGTAAATATCTCGGCAGATTCGGTTTTTTAGCCAAAAAGTTCAGAGTGTCTTAAAGTTATCAGTGTGGATCGATTTTCTTGATATTTCGATTGTCGTACACGGCGTGCGATTTAATGCATTGTCAGGTAAAATTCTCGGCAAATTTGGTTTTTTACCCAAAAAGTTCAGAGTGACTTTAAAGTATCATTTTGATTGAGTTTTTTGATATTTCGACTGTCATACTGGCGTGCGATATATCGCATTGGTAATAAAAATCTCGGCAGATTCGGCTTTTTAGCCGAAAAGTTCAGGGTGACTCTTGAAATTTCATCTTGGATCGATTTTCTTGATATTTTGACTGTCGCACTGGCGTGCGATACATCGCATTGTTGATTACAAAATTTCGGAAGGTTTGAATTTGTAGCTAAAAATTTCAGGGTTCCACCGAAAAAAAAGAAGTTGATTTATGATTGGGGACCTATATAAGTGACCAGAAATTGATAAATCGTGCGTTCAAATCTCTGACAAGACGCTGACGCTGATGTCATGTAGCACCAACCCGACCTATATTTAACTGGCGTAAATATGAATATATATACACCAAATGTTTCATGATTAAGTTATAAAAAAAATGATCGATTAATTAATTACATTTAAAATATTTTAATAAACCTTTCATTAATATTTTCATACCTGTAGGAACATGTCGCCGTCCAGAAGAGCGTGCTCATAAATACCGACATCTGAGCGACCTCGATATTGATTCTCTTCCTTCATTTTGTGCATGGTAACTGAAACAAAACAAAACAAACATGAAAGTTAAACACACAATTTACGAAGTTAATTGATGAAGAATTAACACCATCAAATCAACTCAACGGATAAGAAACATTCCGCGCGGTCTTTTACACAATCTTCGATCGACATAATCCCATATTTCTGCTTTCCATCCCTATTCTCATCCCGTTTGTTCCCTGAATTCTCTCGTAAAAATCGAGAGGCAATGATGACTATTTCCCACGATAGAACTGAGGGCTACTTATTGGAATGTATAGACAAAGCTATAGACAAAGCTGACATAGGGAAATGGAACGATTCTATTGGTTGGAGCGGCTGGTTGCAATGGACTAAAGTAGAAACAATGGATTAATTTTAGGGTATCTCGTGGGTTGCCGTTAATTAGTCTATTACTCATTCCTTTGTCGATTACAATTACCCACCTCCACCAACAGAATCGGTCCATGTTCTCTATGTCTCCTTCGTCTGTCGGTTTATCTATAAATTTTAATAATCATTAAAGTCCTCGGAAGGACGTCATTGCGTTGCTCCTCTGACGTCAGGAAAGCCTTGGAAAGCATATAGAGTTATAATGAAAACAGAGCTCACGTGGAAATTGAGATACGCCCCCTCGTCATAGGAGCGACAACTATTGGTGCAGTAGTTGACTGTTAATTCTTCAAATAGAACGGTCCGGTGCTATTTGAAGGATTTCGGAAGCAGTGCCGTAGCACCCGAAATAACGTCCCTCCTCTGATGTAAGGACGCGTATCACGATTCCCACGTGAGCCCTGTTGTATTTATAACGTCATGCTCTCTGGGGCTCATGTGGAAATAGAGCTACATGCTAATATAACGTTAGAAAAGCGACGACACTTGATGACCTTTGAATATCATTGGGTCATGAGTAACATGAACTTGAAATTGTCGTTCACAGACGCAGCTTCTTGCAGGCAATTTCAAAATTCAGAGGACTCAAATTCAGAAATTCGATACAAATTTCGTTAAAAAGAAAAATTTACGTAATTACGAGTGTTGTGCAGGGATTCATAATTCCGATTTACGGCTCTCATTTTTCAGCATGAGAACTTAGCATCAAAGACTGGTTATGGAAATTGACAGGTATAGCAATAGACACAGAAGACGAAGAGAAAATGCAGAACTTTTATCACTAGCAGGGGGAGGGGGCTGCCATGAAGAAAGAAGGTAAGCAACCGTCTACTTGAAGGCAGATCTCGAGAGATTCTTGGGTAGTCTATCATTTTCCTCGCGCTAATAAGTTATTGTGTGTATCTAGTTAGGCAGCAGCCACCCTTCCTCTTCAAATTTTTAGGGGGAGTTCTTAAGAAGTGGGCTGGGATGGCCGCCGCGCCACCTAGCGTTCTCTAGGGGTTGATCCGTTTAGCGGCCAGAGGTGTGCCTCCTAATGAGATATATTGACGAAACTCGAAAGCCAGAGGCCGGAGGCCGGGCTTTTGAGCCAGTCTGGCGTCGCCGCTGTAAGCACACACCACCGCCACCGGTAGCCGCTAACTCGGCCCGAGAGCGACATGAGCACGTTAGATCAAAAAGATACTGCGCTGCGAGTGGAATGCGCTGAGAATTAGAAAACTAAAACGGGCGGACCGAGAAATACGGATGATGGGCGCAGAAGAAAAGAGAGAAAAAAAAACCGGGGGAAGAAAGAGAAAAACCTTCCGACGGGGAACACACTACACAGCCGACTTGAAATGTTCACTGAATTTCTCATGTATGAAAAATGTCGGCTACATCTGCTACTGTGCATCGACGAGGACTGGGCACATGCATAAATTAACCGGGCCGCATTAATTAATATCAACATAACTGTCTGGCGCGACGAGCGCCCTCTACCTGGCCGCGAACGCGGCTACTGTCCCGCCCTAAGCCAAAACCACCTATCTACACGCGAAAGCCCCCGGGTGGATGCGCTGTTGTTGATGAGTGGCGGTCCCTGTTCGGTCTCTGTGTTCACTGGTCAGTGCGCGGTGATCCCCTATACATGATTTATCCCCTTGTTTCGCTTGTCTTCCTCCAGCCTGTCCGTCTGTCCTCAGCCCCTTTCATAAATTATCTGCCAACTGACCAACGCATCGAGCCAAGCTCCTGTACCCTCCGCAATTACGTCATAATATTTAGATAACTTGGGTGTAATGGCGTTCGTGTTGCTGGTAGCCGGATAGCATCGGATGTTCCTCCCGTCTTGCCTTTTCCCGATAGCTCGAGTCGAGAGCAGTGCCAATGTGTGTTCGTGCCCGCCGAGAGGTACTTAGTTGTAGCTCCCATGTTCCCGGGGACAAAATATCCCGGCCAGAGACAATATATTATCCAGGCTCCACTCTGCTACCTTTCTTACGGTTTAAATGTCATTGTCGGAAGTCAACACTCGGATTCGCCCCCGGGATGATGGCTGATGACCGACGTGTTGAGCTATGTTTGCGAAAAGGGATCCCGTTTGACAAACTTGCCGTGCAAACTAATTGATCCTACATTTTGACGGTCATAGTGCGAAGCCGCTTAACTCCGTTTGCGACTTTGCAGGCTTCCTGTCACACTTCATGGTTTCTTTGAAAAACTAGTCAACGAACTTCATCGAGGACTTCCTTGATTTCTCTTCTCCATTGACAGAATATTCTATAAAAATATCGAGCCATAAAGTTGGCTAGTTTCTTCTGGAAAAAATAAAATGCATGCAGGCATTTTGAAACACCGCAATGGATAAATACGATACTGATACGATTGATAGGTTTATGCATGGTCTCGTGGTTTAGGATAGTTCATGGGGTGAGATTAATGAAAAGGCCTCGATGTACGATTAAAGTAGATCACTTGATGATAGTTGGACACCATGCAACATTTTGAGACGAAATTTGAGATGCAACATCCATCGGTAGGTCCAAGCCGCACCACTAGCCAAAAGGAGGCGCTAATAAGACGGACTTAAGTGCAGTTGAGGTCCTAGGTATATTTAGGAACCGGTGGAAGGACTGACAAAATTCGGTCCCTGATTTCATTAGAAAATGATGCGAAGTAACGAATTTAAGACTGAAGACTCCTGACACTTGGATGGGAATGGGTTCTAGAATTTGATCTCTATCAAGGCCTAAGATTGAAACTAAGCTCTTAGGGTTTTACATTTTGGTAAAGTCTCATGATTTCAAAAAAAAAAATTAAGAATTCATACTTTTTTATATAAAATTAAGATTTTTTTTAAAAAAAAAAAAAAAAAATATGATTATAAAATGTCACTTTCCATGTCGCTACCTTCCGGCCAAAGTATCACAAGCGCCATGCGACGTTTCAAAATTTTTGCCGCCATTTTATTTTCTTACAGAGAAATTGTTGGTTGAAGCTGTTTGAAAATTTCACTAAATTTTATCAGTAGCACAAAGACAATTCATTGAAGTTTTCTGATAGTTTCATCGAAAAATTCCTCTGTAAAAAGATAAAATGGCGGTGGAAATTTTTAAACGTCGCATAGAGCTGATGATACTTTGGCTGGAAGGTACGATGTGCATGTCGACGGCGTAAGTCCGTAATCACATATCTCGTTTGCGGTGTCTGAAAATCTCCGCTTCTATACGTTATTTTTAAAGGAGAACAAATTGACATAATTCCTTGACGTTTATGCAGAACTTTCTTTGCGCAGAGAAGAAAAATCACGGCTGTTTTAAAGAATTGCCGTTGAGTAGTTTTCCGTTCAAAAATAAAATATGACAGGAAGTCTGCGACGGCGCAAACCGAGTTATGTGATTGCCGACTTACACCGTCGATGTGTGTTCTTCGAGCCCGGGAATATGATATAATCAGGAGACATCACAAGAGTAAATCGGCCCTCGCAAAATACGCACAAAAACTATTAGACAGAGGTAGTGGAGTCATTGGCCGTGGGGATCTGCAAGTGCACTACAGAATGAATAAATTACTAGTGGAGCACTCAACAGCTTCTGTGGGCCCGGGTCGGCGAGTCCGGGTCGCGGCCCCGAGGAGCCGGGGGCCCCGGCCCATTGACAGGAATAAACCGAACAAACCACATACTAATTCCCCTCCTGACATTTCATTCGGTCCGCCTGTTAACCGCAATTATTAAATCAGCTCGCGTTACGTTTCACAAGGTCCCAGGAACCGAGGGGATCGGCGCTGGGATCCGATCCTGGCGCCACGTCAAGAAACCGTTCGCCCAATTTCCACGCTCCCTAACTAAAAACCGCCTATATCCTCCGCAATCCCAGTTCCCATACGCGCTTTTAAAATCCAAATGAACTCGGGTTTTGTCGTCCTCGTCGCGGAAAAAACGCGTATCTGGGTGGGGATTTCGCTGGGGGTTGCGCGGTTCTGTCGGCGGGGTTCCCGTGCCGCTCGATTTGGCACCGCTTCGAACGCCCTCCGCGGCGGGTTGGGCAAACAAGCGTCAATTTACGAGGACAGGGCAGATATGTTGATTAAGCATGACTTTCAGTTTTTCGATCGGCTAATAAATACATCAAACAATAAAAGCCCCGCTAAAGAGACAAGGTCGGCTGCGAAGGATTACAATCAAAACACCTCGTGTTGTGCCTTTCAAGCCCCCTTTCAAAAGAGGGGTAAGTACACGACGCACTTGCGGGTGCAGTTATGACGGTGGCGTTTTCCGTGTGTGAGCCGTGGAGAACTGCTACCCCAAGGATATTTGAAGGATTAATTCATGTAGGGAGTTTTGCTCAAAAGAACGATAAAAAAATGAATGAAATGGAAATTAAAAGGTACCATGACGCACAATCCTATGCACAAAGTTTCCTTTGATTCAATTGATTTTCACGTAGTTACTTCTTCTCTGACGCGCTATGGAAGAACGCTGTATGAGCCTTCAAACGCTGCCGAATTATCTTTGTCAAAATAAAAATTTTCAGGATTATCTTTTAATAGTTTCCCTCTAATTTTTAGAGGATTGTATTCGCAATCAGATCTACATTCCCTGAAAATTTCAAGAGAAAATATTCATGACTCTCCTTATAAATAAACATTTTATTTGAAGAAATTTGGCAACTCTCGAATGTTCATACTACGTTAGTACTCAGCACGGCATTTTTGGCATAAATATCTGTATTATGGACCGCATTTTTTAATAAAAAACTAAAATCTCAGGCTCAATTGAAAAACAAAACGTGTGCTCTCAATATTCCTATGCAGGCTGGTGCTCCTTCTTTTCTTTTTCTTCTATTTATCGTTCTCTCCTTCTTCTTCTCCTCCTTTTTTCCGCCTTCTTCCCCTTCTCTTCTCAACCCTGCCGCAGGGTTAGATGTTTTAATAGCACGAGAAACAACTCCTTGAACAGATAACTAATTGCCGCGCGGAGGACGATTTTTGGTCTATTTTAAAAATTGAAGGCGAAATACTAAAGCACCAAGTCGTTCGTGACGAAATCTTGGCATCAAATACTAAAACATTCTGTATAGCTGTTGGGAGTGTTTTTGACACTCAATCACCTGTAAATAATGTAATTTTTCACATTTTGTTTTAAATAAAAGGGAAGAAAATAACGAATACGATAAAATGAAAAAGTTCGGGCTGCAAAGTTTGCTTTTTGAGCCATTTTCATTTTAGTTCATAGGCATGAAGGGGAATGTTCAAATAAAAAAGAACAAAAAATTTTAGTTCCTCGCCGTGCGTTTGATATTGAAAATTTCCGTTGCGTGAATCGTTTTTCTTGCGAAATGTAGGTGAGGAAACATGTAATGTTGAACTTTCATTCAAGCTCGTTGACGATTTTATTATGTTGGAGCACGCAAGTTTGTTGCAGATTGAGGTGGATGACTTATTTGTGTTAAAAAATTTGATGTGAATCGAAGTTTATAAAAAAAAAATGGTTCATCAAATTTCTAATGGAAAGCTCTTGGACAGTTATTGTTCTTTGATATGCTTTTCTGATGAGGATAATCATAGAAAATATTTGATTTCTCCTGATCGTTTATTTGATATCTTTCGTGACGGAATGACTGCCACCATATATTAGAATGTAAATTCTTAATGGTGTGAAGAAAAGAGGGAGATAAAACAGAATAGAAAAGAGTAAAAGAGAGAGAGAGAGACAAGAAAACCATCGGTACCTATCAAAAATTTTGATTCAAAATTTGCTCATAAATTATTCAGAGAAAGGTTTCTGGAGCCCGTTTTATATAACTTTTCCTTTTTCGCTATGTACGTAGTACGAAATTCTGCTCTCCACGTATACATCGAAAATGGAAAAAATACCTGAAACGGGCTCTAAAAGCAAAATTCGGGTGTTGAATTAACACGCGATGTGCATAGGTAAGTACGCACCGTAGTGGATGTAATGTAGTTTCACATTATAATGATGGAATCTAACAGTGCAAAATAGAGCTTGTAAGAGGAAACTCCTTGTTCAGATGAAGGTGAGACGAGAAAAAGAGAAATATCTGAGAAATCGGATGAAGAGGAAAATGCAACTGGTGTAGCACCTTATGAATGTCCAGGATTTGTAAACCTAAAAAAGGGGCAATAGTGAAAAAAACTGTGTAGAGACATCGAGTCGAGAATAAATTATTATTATTATTATTATACATAATAATCGAGGGAACACCGGAAAAAATTATCACACAGCAGGGGTAAAATAGTAATGAACACCGAATCATTTGGCAGTTGAAGCAACATAATCAAAATCAATGATCCTTGATAATAATCTTGAACAATTCTCGAGTATTGAGATTCTCTCATTATTTTACTTTATTACGAACAAACAAAAACGAAAAATTTTCAAGCAATCGCTGGTCAAAAAAGTTCGATCATGTGTTATGTGTACCGTCACACATGGCTCAATAGCTGCCACACTATTCGAGTTGTGAGTCCTTTTTTCAATTCGTCGCTTGACTGACAAAAAGGCGTAACTACGATTAGGGATGAGCCCGGGAAAGCGCTGTGTTGTATTGACTACAGGGTTCATCACGAGGTGTAGTTAGGTCCTTATGTCAAGAGGGCTGTGAAATCTCGTATCTGAACTTTCCAGTTCCTATAACGAAACTTTCAAACCAGCAATCTTTCAACCGAACTGAAGGAATGATTCGGTTACACGAACCGAGAGTACGGGTGACTTTGAGGACCCCTACGGGTTCGTAGGACCGAAGTTTTTTCCCTTTTCTCTCAGCGCACGAAGTCACGTTTTAGAGAGATGAAATCCATAGACAACGGGACCTGTACTCGGCTTTTTGTCTATAAGGAATAATGACAGTAATTACCGCCGAAATGGGACAAGCTGCATTCTGCTAGGGGGGGG
>NW_017547090.1:2660306-2773858 GCF_001854935.1 Bemisia tabaci
ACCTCCCCCGCCACCCCCGCGAAAGCCGCCGCCCTTCGGGACCGACGCGGCGAGCTAGGCCGGCACACGGTTTTAATTGTATCATTTGATGCATTATTCATGGCGTAGTAATTAAGATGTGTTATCCCTTCACTTTTTTCTCGACCGTGTTTTTCGTCGCTGCGCCGCGCGCCCTCGCCTGATACTCGGGAGTCGGTCGTCGGTCGGCTCTGACGAGTCGTTGCTCCTATGACGTAAGGGCGTACATCTATTTCCGCATGAGTCCCGGACCGTATACAGGTATACAGGAAACAAGGCTCACCTGGATATCAAGATACGCTCTTACGTCAGAGGGGTGACGGATTTTGATGGATTGACCTTTTGCTATTTTATAAAATCACTATTTTACGTGTATGTCGATTTTGGCTCGTGGAACACGTATCTTCGGACCCTAGGCAAAAGGACGTAACTGCATTTCAACGTTACAAAATTTCCAGTCGCACTTAATATTGTTAATAGTGACCTTTTGGACATTTCTGATTAAAAATGTCATCGATTTGGTTTAATTTTTTTTTTATTTTTTTATAATTATTATTTTTTTTTGCACGCAAAAATCAACATAATTTTGGTCAGATATTACACATTTATATCCTTGTTATTCGTCTATTTCGTGTGCCAGACCCTAGTCGGTGAAAGAGAACATTTAAAGTACCTTGAATATGGGTTAAAAATCTTTGTAAAAAAATTAATTTTGCAACCCTCCGGTGTGCGTACCTCTGCAACGTTATAAAAGTCTTTGCTTGTGTTATTTTTTAGCAGAATACTAACCTACGGTTTTTATTGTAATTTTCTGTGAACTTTATTCACTGATCGTCAATGATATATTCCGAGAAAATTTCAAAGAGAAACACAGTCGAAAATTATTTAACATTTCAGGGGGATACGTAATTTTTACTTGAACCATCCATAATCATCATCTTGTGAAAATGTCAAGTTGTAATGATGACTTTTCAAAAACTTTTTCAAACTTTCCTTCCAAAAAAATTTCGCGCGGAAATGTTCCAACATTCTGAATAAGATACTTACATGATTTTAAAGTATGCAGCTAGCTATTGGCGATTTTTCTGGGGGATGGGGGCCTGGAGTTATGGCAAGTTTAAAACGGAGAAGTAATTGCAGTTTTATCATCGTCCAGGCAGACTGAATGCTGAGTTCCCCTAAAAATGGCCCCTCTTTTTGATACTCGGAGACTCCATTAAATACGATTAAAATGAGACCAGATGATGCGATAAGCTCCGAGCAAAAGCGGCGGAATTTCTGGCAAAAAATTTATACAATTCTTTCTATCATGGACTAGCAACGATAATAACTTCTTTCGTCTTTTCCAGTTTTTTCCTCTCCATGATGGATTTGCGAACATTTTTTGACTAAGAGAATACAAATGATTCGAATATCCGCTTGAAGCAAATTGCATTTTTTATTCAACTATAACATAGTTCATTATAGAACTCTTGCACAAGTATTGGACAGGGGCTTTGATGGAAGCAAGAAAGGAAGTGTTTCTACACGTGCATGAGAGGGGCTACATTGTGCAATTCGGAACTTTTTTGGCTCTTCGGCCTCGTCTCTTTAACTTGTTCTTAAAAACACATATATGCATAGGGAAACTATATACTAGAAATAGTTTTTCCTTACTGCAAAATATGGTTTAATTCTGAAAATCAATTATTTTTCTTTGAGCTCCTTAACTAATTATCCAGAGCCAATTAGTCGAAAAGGGCTATGATGATGTTGCATATTTAGATTTGTGAATGTTTGTATGCTTGGATAAAAAAATTATGATTATCGCTGCCTATTAAGCGTTTGTTAGATCACGGATATGCAATTAACTTGCTATCTTTAGGATGAAATTTGGAGGAGACACGATGGTGCCATACGTTTGTCCCCCTCCCCCCCCCCAAAAAAAAAAAAATTATTCTCTAGCTAAAAAAAATTGAAATCTTAAAGACACCCGACTGCCTGTGGGTTATCCCAAATTCTTTAAACAATTCTGTCCACCATGTCACTACCTGAAATCCCGCAGGATTGTCTCCTATTTCGTGCGTATATGGCACCACTTTTTTCGGTTCAAGATGATCTTAGTAAATCGATGCATATCGACGATCTTCCATGGATAGCAATAAAAGAGGGGGTATATTGTTGTCACTGCTTGGATCCACTTAAGTACAACAGAGTTATTAGCTTTTCTGTATGTTTCGCAATACGGGGAGGTGCGACACTTGAGCGCTTTTCGCAATTTGACCTCCGATTTGAGAAGGAAGGAGTCCACATGCTCATCGCTGAATCGCCTAACATTAACAAGCCTGGAGGCATTCGTTTGATCACTTCGCAGCGCCAGCGGCAATGTCATTCCTCTCACGCCAATGAATTCATCGCCGCTTTTTTTTCTCATGATTTGAGATCCAATTCACGAACCTCGAACGATTATGGTGCGTGGGTGGTGGGTAATCTCACCAGTCAAAATAGACACTGACTGGACTGGACGTCCTCAAGACAGCCTGTCCTCGTTCCATATGATCAAGCGAGCTGATATAATTAGCGAAAGGAAATCTAGTTTTTCAGCGGGAAATATGTGCCCTACTTGTTCGTTGGTTGTAAGAATTCTCCTAAAGGGTTATTCAATGTTATTTCACTCTCGGTCACTTTGCTCGTCGTCGTCTCGGCAAAAACTGAGATATTTTCAATTTTCAAAAATCCAGTATACACGATACCGCAACATGAACCAACATTTCACAACAAGGATGTGAACCTCAAAACCATGGTAAATCAAATACGATGAATGAAAACACAACAGATTCATGAATTCATGATCAAAACACCAATCCGTGCTTTTTTTCCATCATATTTGAGTGAAACTGTCTGGCAGCGATTTTTCACAAGCTCCAAGGTTCAGAAAATATTTGACCCAGTTCCCATATTTACGTAGTTTGATTTTACGTGACGCCAGTGGGCACGAATCCCTCTCTGGCTATCGTCTTCTCGCCGTTCTAAGGAATAACGCCGTATGAGTACGTATTCGAATGTTTTTTTTTTTCAAATTTCCGATCAGAAACATTAATTTTCGAGGAAATTTATGAATATTTTTCCTTAAACTTCTCAGGAATTCAATGGAAAATTGCGAACTAAATTATCTGAAAAATCAGAGGAAAAACAGTCATAAGTCTACCAGGAAATTCTTGTTTCATCAAAGGAAATTTGGCAACGCCTGAAGATTCATACAGCGTTTTTCCAAAACACGGCAGTATATTTTTGGTGTCCAGGAGAGTGCGAGGGCCTTAAATATTTCGTTTCTGGTCTGGACAGACGCGAAGAAATGGAGGGAAATAGGAAAGGGGGTGAATGATCAATCTGCATATGCCAGAATTAAATGGGGCTTATGGCAGGGGAGGGAGGGGGGTTATGGAAATAGAAACATTTGGAACAATCGAGTGTGATGAGACGGCCGTCGCACAGTGGCTCGAATCAATGGGAAAGGTCGAACATGAATTTTTTGACTAAAACGGCAGATTTAGATGTTTATTTTGTCATATTTTACGCTACGAGGGATGATTCATAAAGAAAATTCTACGAGAAAACCAATAGGACCATTTTCAAAACCTCAACGTTTTGTAAAAACGGAGTTAGGAGCTTTTAAATTTTCCAAATTTGGTCCGACCTCTCCCATTGACTCGATCCACTGTGCGTCGCGAGCGGTCGCGGTAATTCCCTGCGTGCCAGGAACGTGCGAGTACATCTGCTGCCCTGAGTTACCACGTGCTACTAGGTCCCTCCGACGACTCATAACTTTTTCAGAGGCCGATTAAGTGACTTCGATACATAAATGTCCCCGATCAAGACGAAAATGAAAACTTCACCCTTAAACCAGATTGTCGATCTAGTCTCGGATTGAGAATGAACGTATTTAAATGGAAAGGTTACTTTATCGATTCTGATACGAGCCCTAAGATTCATAAGAATACATGCATGACAGAGTTCATTGCACAAATGATATAGTTCCTTTTGATTTAAATACATCCGAGTATTTGTTAGTGAGTCAGAGGCATAAGAGGACTCGCAGAGGAAGCTCCGATTTCTCAAAATGGGGAAAGCAAACAGATAATTTATGTGATATTTTTTGCCGGAAAATGTTCAGAGAATAATTTTGAAAAAAAAGTGGAAGAAAAAAGTTTGTCGAAGAACTTGATCAGGTGGATTAGAGGTTGTGACTTGCGAGTGACTAGTGCACACTGCATCGAACTGCATGCGATCCAAGTTTGATCTTTACGGTTTGAACCTGCTTTTTAATGAGGGTCCAATGTTTCAATCCAATGACTTGCTTATGTGTCTCAAAGATTTGGTCAACGTAACCCAAAGGAAAACCATAATGTTACACTGAAAAAAAACTCCGACCGTGGAAGCCGTAGTTATATACGGGCTATATAGACATATCGTCCACGTTCCGGGCTCAGAGGCTGAAAGCTCCGGGCGTAGCACCTGGAACATTAGAAGCTCCGGCTCCAGCACCCGGTAGTTTCGGCCTCTGAGCCCGGAACGGACGGTATGTTTATACAGCCTGTAACTTTTTTTTTCGGTGTAACCGCACTTTTAGGTAACTTTGTGTCGTACTCCCCATATTAACACGAGTGTCGGTTCCTTTTCCTAACTATGCAGGAACACCCTTGAAATTATCATCTTTTTTTTCCGTATTCCATATACACCCCTTTCCTTCGTCGAATAATGTGGAATCGAAAATCAAAATGCGAGGATGGGGATATCACCGGATCATCGGAACGAAACGACCGACTCAATTACATTTCGCAGACCGCGGCCCCCCAACCCCTCCGGTCGCCAACAACATCTGAATGTCATTTATTACTCGCCGCGGGGGTAGGGGGTGGGGCCGGGCGCCCCGCCGAGCCGAAACCACGTATGCGCATGGACCTTTCGCAGGAGTTAAGTGGTTCTCGGCGGTGGGGGCCGGGGGATGCGGCGCGAAGTTAAAGCCCATCTGTTGGTAACTAATGACAGGTATCATTAACTCACCTTCAACCCCGTATCGGTGAGCCTGTCATCGACCCACCCTCGCTCCGCGTCCCTTTGTTTTTACTGCATCCCCTTTCATCCCCCGTCAGGATTCGGCCCACCACCCCCGGCTCCGATACTCCCGAGCGGTGTGTTTAGTGTTTACCTGTCACTAACCTCTGCACGCGCTGGAATTATCCATGCCTCACCGCCAGCGATTTTGAGCTTTCGCCGGACAATGGTTGCGCACGAATACGACGGAGCGTGGTTTCAGCGCGGCCGGGGTTTCAGCCGATTCCGTGCTAACCAAAAAATATGGTTAAATGTCAGTTTTGTCAATAACAAAAATAATGCTGTGACTCCATTCAAGATTTTGCATTTTCCCTCCAAACATGAACTTCATTTTGCAATAAGGAATCACAATTTCTGGCTCATTTCAGAAACAATGTATGTATCATTAGTTTCCCTATGCAGATAGGTGCTCTTATATAGATGGCCCAGGAGTTGTAGTTCCTTATTGTAAAGTAAAATCCAATTGATGCTCTATCACAAGAAAACAAGAAAATGATCATGCTTTGATCTGTCAGATAGAGTTCTCAGTGGCATGCAGGGCCGGATTAAGAGGGTGGCCACATAGGCCGCGGAACATGGCGGGAAATCTAAGGGGCGGCAAAAATTTTGAATTCTTTTAAGTGTAGGTATAAAGAAAAATCAGATTTAGAAAAAAAAAATTACAAACGAGAAATGGCGACAAAATCTCTCATTTCCCAAGACCATAGTAATTTCTAATTTTGTCGTCTCTGAGTGATACAAGAGACAGTACCTTTAATTGGTCGAGTTAAGAGAGAAAACAAACACGCAATTTGGCCCGGAACGGCGCGACTTAAAGGGAAATGATGACGAGGACTTGAGATGAAAAGGAGAAGCCCTCGGCAAGGCGATCGGCATGTAACACATATTAGCGCCTACAAGACTGCACGAATACTTCACGCATTGCATCAAACACAGCGCGGTCATTGCGGTCAGCGTGAAATGGATAGCGCCTACAAGAATGCATGAATACTTCACGCATTGCGCCAAACACAGTGCGGTCAGCGTGAAACGCATAGCGCCTGAAAGGCTGTCAGAATACTTCACGCATTGCGCCAAACACGGTGCGGTCTGCGCGGCGCGGCGGTGGAAGTTAAAATCATTGAATCACATTTATAGTTGTTCTTTCATAATTTTTTCGTTTATTTTTTGTGAATGGAAGGCCTTGTCCACGCAGAGATAGATTTACGAAACTTAACTTTTTCAGTAGCGTTGATTTGTACTTTTTTGATAAAAGAAAATGGAAGAGTAGATTTTGAACAATTGCGAAAGCGCTACGTGTTCCTACAGTTTCACCGTAGATCAGTGTTGCCTGATCGTGTTGAAAAACAAATACTTCCCCCCGTTAAACCCATGTTTTATATTCAAATTTTAATGCATAATGTGGCAACCTTGCCGTCGATGTCGTAAAAAGTTATGATTTTTGGAGACTAGAATTGATCGAAACCTTCTTAAACAGAGGTAAAAATGCTTCAAAAGTATTCTCTATGTACGTCACGACTGCAGCTTTAGAGTAATACTAATGAACTCGACTTTTAATCGAATCCACGGTAATTACAAGCTCCAGCTCCACAAGAGAGGATGACACTTGTTCCATAGTACGTGAAATAAACACGTTTGGAGTAGCATCGGGATGAAAATGAGGCGCATTGCTGCTGAGCGCGGTTAATGGCATCAACAGAATTCAATAAAAACTAATTCTCTGAATATGCTAATTTAATCCAAAAATAAAAGGAAATTAAGCTCGGAACTACCGTGAACCATATACCAATGCGACTAGCTTCCCGACGCCAGCACAGAACAGATGACCGTTATCGCCACCATAAAGCATAAATATACGATCAATACATTATACCGATCAATTTACAGTATGGTCTGAAAGGATTTCCTGACTTTCTCGACCGACAAGAGAGCACACACAGGAAATATGAAAATACAAATTACAGCTTTGACTTTGACCCTGAAGTATTAAGAGTATGTTAGAAAGTACTTAGCGCGGGAAACCGAGAACAATATTTTTTATCTCGAACCGGATTTTTTGTCGCACTGAGCAATGTAAGTTTCCATCTTATGGGCACATTTTGCTCGACTCCTCGGCATACTGACAGCTAGGAGCAAAAGGGTCGTAACTAAACATTTTGGGTAAATTGAGTTATTCATACTTTCAAAACACTGAAGAGAGGCTTAAAACTATGTGTGTGGAAAAATTTGGTAGGAATGTAAAACGTTAGACAAGGGATTAACATAAAAAATTGTATCGGGATTGGAAAATTTTGCAATTATTTTAAATGTAGGTATATAAAAATATCGGATTTAGAAAAAAAATTACAAACGAGAAAAGGTGACAAAATCTCTCATTTCCTGAAAGTAAAATAATTTTTAATTTTGTCGTCTTTCAGTGATACAAGAGACATCACCTTTCACCTTTAAGTAGTCGAGCTAAGAGAGAAACCAAACACGCAATTTGGCCTGGAACGGCGCGGCGCAGAGAGCAATGATGACGAGGACTTGGGATGAAAAGGAGAAGCTCTCGGCGCGTCGCGGCGCGGCGATCGGTATGTAACACATATTAGCGCCTACAAGACTGCACGAATACATCACACATTGCATCAAACACAGTCCGGTCATCGCGGTCAGCGTGAAACGGATAGCGCCTACAAGAATGCATGAATCCTTCACGCATTGCGCCAAACACAGTGTGGTCAGCGTGAAACGCATGGCGCCTACAAGACTGCGTGAATACTTCACGCATTGCGCCAAACACGGTGCGGTCTGCGCGGCGCGGCGGCGGAAGTTAAAATCATTTAATCACATTCATGTTTGTTCTTTCATAATTGTTTTGTTTATTTCTTATGAATGAAAGGCCTTGTCCATACAGAGATAGGTTTACGAAACTTAACTTTTGCTAGTAGTGTTGACAGGGCATTCCCAAAACATGTGTTTAACACGAGTAAACGCGTCCTATGCACCCCTCCTCCACTGGCACGTTCTTTTGAGGGTTTTAATTGATGTGTCAATACGAATGAGAAGGAGGCGGCAAAATACAGGCGGCCTATGGGCGGCAAGTAGGTAAATCCCGCCCTGGTCGCGTTTAAAATCCTGTAGGAACAAACAGAAATTCCGGTTTTCTTTTTTTTCTAGAACAGAAATCCGATATGGAAAAGGTTAACCGTGGACTGATTATTTAATTGATAGACAAAGCTATAGATGAAGAAGACAAACGGATCATGAAGCGATTCTACTGGTGAAAGCGGATGGTTTTGGTGCGGATTAAGTAATAGGCACATAATAGACTAATTGACGGGCACCTCACTAGAGACTCTATAGTTACAGTCCATCATTCTCTCCCATAGTCTATAAGGACCATACCGATCTCAACCAAAAGAATCGTTCCGTTTTCCTTTTGTCTTCTTTTTCTATTAGTTTTCAATGAGCAACCTAATGGACGTCCAATAGGGAAACCGATTAATTTTTTCTTGAACTTCTGCATTATTGCATCTATTAATTAATACGGCTTGACAAAAAATGTCTTTTGTTAATTTTGTGTGTTTTTGTTTAAATTATACCCTGACGATGGCGTTTTTCAATAAGCATTGGTAGGTTAGATTCATTTAATAAAATTTGGTAATTTCATGCATCCAGGCTAATTTTTGGTCAGGAAATTTTTCTCCATGCGCGTAGTTTCCTCGTTTCATCTTGAGGAAGGGGGATGTTGTTAAGACTCTTCTGCTCTAATGCGTTAGTTCATACACTGAAAAAGAAAAAAAATATTAAATTTGCCGCCAAGAAGTATTTTTTCTTAATTCAAGAATTTTGCTGCTATGGACTGCGGAGCTGCTTTTTTGCTTAAACCAAGTCTTATTTTTCTTGCATCTAGAAAAATTCAGCTTAAATCAAGATAAAAAAAATTCTTGGCGGCAAATTCGAGAATCTTCATGCTTGAGCGAAGCACCTTTTTTTTCAGTGTGGGTTGAAAGGTCCATTGTGTTTTTTCACCGCTAAGAACTTTGGAAACACACTGTGAGCAGGAGCGCATGTATAAATACGGCTGAAGGTTGTTTCGAATTATGAAGCTGGAGTGGACTCTATGGGCCGCGGCCTCCCGTAGTTCGGGGACTGTCCACAAATTAACCGCTCTTTAGGAACGGCCGGGCCCTCTCGAGTGGAGCGGGCCCAGTATTTTCTCCGGGCCACATCTCATCGGCATCGGCTGTTATGTCTGCGACCCGGTGGTTGGTGCTTTCCCGGTGCTCATCGATCCGCCGCCTCGTTGATTGCTGATTTTTCCCATGTTTTCGCGTTGCGGGCGCGAAGCGCTCCCAGCCGCCGCACCGCGCCGCGCCGCCGGGACCCAGGGGTTTGTTTATGGGTCCTCGCAGAATGCCCGGTTCTCCGCGTTGCCTTTTGCCAAGAATATCTCAGTGCTCGGTGCTCATTCGATTAAGGAGGGGAAAAATTATGTTCGCAATTAAGTTTACATGGAGTGATGATGATCGCGTCGGGAACGACCGAAAAAAAAACACGGGTGTTTTATTCGGACTCAACGTTGCTCCCATTCTATGACAGTCAAAAGTTCCGGGATTCGGAACTTTTTTGTTCCGATTTCTCCCGCTCTATGTCTGTCAAAAGTTCCGGGATTCCTGTAAGATTTTTTCGAAAGTCAAAAAAATGCAAATATTTGGGGAATTTCAAAAGTTCCGGGAAAAATTCGGAAAATCTAAAAAGTTCTGAACTTTGGAACTAGTTCCGGGAATTGGAAGCACTATGGGACTGAGAAAAAGTCCGATAAATGAACCGTTTGAGTGATTTTAGTCCAGTACAAATGGGACGTACCTCTGCTGAACGAAACTATAGATGAGTGGGGAAGATGGGGTGTGATCTAGAAACCTGCATAAGAAATAATGTTAAAATGGGCGTGATTCCCTTCGGGGGAATGGAAAAGTGGGATTTTACTCTCTGTCAAACGGAACTATGTGCCAACTAAATGCGGCACTTATGAGCCATGGGCATGTGACAGGAGCGGTGTGGACAGGGCTCATGAGTTAAGGAATCAGATCCACGAATCGTCGCGACTCCGTCGTCGGCGCTGACGTCACTGGCGCTTGATAATTCCCATTCATTCTTATGGTTTTCAACTAAAGCGCACGCTCCTTCTTTCCTACCTGTCTCTGGTTCCGTTTAGCAGAAATGCGTCCAAATGGGAGTTCATAAATAAGAAAGAGGTCAGATTAAAGGTAATTTTGATGCATTTTTGGCCTCTGAATCAAATTTGATGCTTCCCACCGTTCACTCTATCTTTTCTTGAAAAATCGGAAAGCTCCCAAAAATCACGTTTTGCTGCGCTTTTCCGACCATGTGAAGCTCCAATTTTTATTCGCGCTCTACAAGGTGGCTCATAAATTAAAATCTTAGCGGCTGGAAAAACACTGCGAAACGAGATCACTGGCAGTTCTTCAGCTTTTCCGGAAAATGCACAGGATATATTTGGCAGGACACACCAAATTTGGATTTAGCGACCAAAAATACGTGGATATCAATTTTAACCTCTTTTGACCTATTTCTTTCTTCATGGCTTCCATTTAAGATCTATTGGTGCTGGACTATATCGTAGTTTCTCAGATGAGGGAACTTAACTAAATCCCGGTGTTGCGTCGGCTCACCTATTCAATTTTTACGGGGAATATGACTGCGCGATTTCTGTCAAAATTTGTGTTTATTTTGTGTGCATGCGTAATTTCGCGTCAAGGCAGTACCCGGCAGGCCCAGGCAATACCCGTGACTCCCCAAAACTTTCCAGGCAAGGCTATTATACTCAAATCCCTACTCGAGACTGCCATTTTGCAGCTAGAGTGCTCTACCCTGGCGCAGTACTACGATTATAACGATTGGTTGCCGTTTTCCTTCTCGTTTACTCGAGTGACGTCATTGTGTACAAATCCCCGACCAGACAACCTCCTATTATTCCTCCACGGCGCTCCCCTAAGCCTTCGGTTCCCAGCACGGATTTGGGCGGAGGGGGGGGGGTTCGATTGCGCGAACGCGGTTGTCTAGCGGGTGAGTAAGCGAGGAGCGCTGCAGAGGATTGACGCAAGCGACTCGCGGGACGTTTTTATGGATGACGCTCAGTGGAGCGCAATTTTCGCCAAAGGTGGACATGACATTTTTTTTAAAAAACTGCGAATTTTTATATTTATTTTATCACATTGTGACGTGTAAGGGGTGTTTCTTGAAGGAAATTTTACGGGCAAATCATTGGTGGCATTTTTAAACCTTCAGGTTTTGTATCAGCGGTGATTTAAGCTTTTATATTTTCGACGTCGTGTCTGTGATTTCTTGTTCCACTGTGCGACGGACCGGCCCGAGCGGAGTCGCAAGGGTTGCCACGGCGACGGGCATAAACAATGCCGCCACCATCCCCATCCAGGCCCGCACAAATACAATAGGGGCGGCGAGATTGCGTGATCGCTGCCCCTCGCGCGGGGGGATTGGTCTCCGAATTCGGCCCCCGAGATTTCAGCCATCGCTATCGATCGCCCGCTCTGCGCCTGCCCGTCCTTGAGCCAGTCCCTCCTGAGCACAACCGCGTATCCCTCGCGGGGGATCGCGGCGGGATGCGCGGTTTTGCCCGGCGCGGGGGTTGGAAAACCTCCCCCCGCGGGGAAAACGCCGCAGCGAGGCGTGGCGCCCCGGCACCCCCCTCCCGCCGGCCCCTTTAGCGACCCCTTCCGTTGTACGAAATGAAATTATTTTAAATTCACCTTCCCTCTCTTTATTCTTTTCCGGAGCTTATCTTCGCGTCCATCTGCAAAGTCGGGACTGGGGAGGGGGTGGGGGTGGGGGGCACGAGCTCAACGGGTACCTGTTCAAGTTGGAAATTAATTTCGCCTCATCGGGAGGATTAATTATGCAGCTAGAGGGATGGAGAGATGCCAGATGGGCTTGCTTTTGTGCTGTGTTAACGCTTAGCGCCTGTGTGTGTGTGTGTGTACAAAATAGCATAGAATAGAGAATTTGCAGGTATCTTAATTTTTTTGATTTTCGTCTTTAAAATAATACTACTGGGAAAACTGAGTACGGGGATATCCTTTGTTTCTAACTATTGCATTTGGTTCTAATTAGTGGAGAAAATATGACAACATAACCTAATCTGCTGAAGTACGTGTGTTTAAATGGAAAATGCCGCCAGATGACTTCAAAGGGCGGCACATTTTCTCACTTTTAAATCCATTTTTCTCCAATTTCCCATGCCAGAAAAAAATTTGAAAGGCACTGCGAACTCAGCTCATTAGGCACTCTCAGATGAAGCAATACAATTTTTGTATCTTCCATTTTCAAAAGAAAAACTAATTTTCCGATATTTCCATAGCGCCTGTTGTATCCCCTATACTTGAATACGAAAGTAGAAAGCGAATAGGCACTTTCCGGAGTTAATTATTCTCTATTAAGCATATTATTTATAAAATCTCTGACGTTCTCTTCAGAGTTTTGCCCATTTCTATTCTCCAAAGATATTCCTACATTAATCTGAAAAGGAGATAAAAGTCGACCATTTGCAAAAGCGATAGTTTACAAGGGAAAACTCTGAGCTTATAACTTACTCGATAAATAAGATGATAAGTGTGTCAAAGATCTCATGCCCGTACCTGAAACAATAAGGAAAGTCATGTTAGTTTAGAATTTTATTGACACCATGGACTGCATGTAACTTATTTTTTAATACGTCTTTAAATTAGTAAAGCGATACCGAAATCCAGAGATTCAGTCGAGGAAGGGTGGAACGTTTTAAGAAGGTAGGATAAGATTGTGTTAGCAAACCATTGTCGTTTCCTTCACAAAAGAACGTATATACATTTCAATGTTGCCAAATTTCCCCTCGCATAATGCATTTTTATACAAGGAAAATCTTGGTCACTCATTACTGAAAATTCACTGATTTTTCCTCTGATCCCATGCAAAAATAAAAAAAAAATGGATAATTTCCCAGGTACATTTCTCGTTAAAAATTAAATTCTTCGGGTCAATTTTGCAACATTGGAATGGAGTTACGTTCCTTCGCCTGGGAAACGAGAAAATGTCATCCGATTCAGAGTGATTTGCACTCGTTCTTTCTAGTTCGCCTTCAATAATCGAAGTAGGCAATTTGAGTGGCTTCGGAGCAGTAATAATTGCTTGCCAGATAGTTATTTTGCGAGATTTCGAAATATGTCACGAACAATTCTTGATATGCAAAAGGAAAACAAGGAATTGAAGGAGGAATTTTTGCGAAGGACAGACATTTGCCGATCAGAGACAAATTGAATTTCACCTCCGGTTAAATTCAACCTCTGGACAGGTGGTTGAAATATCTGTTAATCAAACTCAAATTTTGTCCCCTGTCCAGCTAAATTTTACAAGGAGTAAGGGGAAACGATAGCTGACGTGGCTTGGTCCCTTTCTGCTTAACGCGGTCCCATAATACGTTCATATCACATGTTTGTGTCGTTGCTCACTCACTCCTTCTTGAGTTCCTGTGGGACGCCCTATCTCCACGGGAAGTTTCACGAGTCTTTTCCCAAGTTCAAATCGCAGGAATGAAACTTCTGGGCTTTTTCCCCGTTAAACAACACGACAAAGTTTCTTCTTCCTTTTAAATCGTTCCTGGGACTCCACAAAGACTCTTAGTTGGTATTGTGATTAGTATTGACTAACTCAACATTTTTTCCAACTTCGTAAGTGAGATTTTTCCTTGGGACAAATCCCATGAAACGTCCCGTGGAGACAACGCCAAAGGACCGACAAAATTCGACTCTGAGATGATAGTACCGACCCTGATGTTTGCACACGATTGGCTTTTTAGTATCGTTACACCTTCTCCACATACTGCGCTTTTTCTTAGCACGGCAGTGCATAGGTAGATCCTCATAAGACTAGTGAGTGCGGATATGTAGTGGACGCGTGTGTATGGGCGCGGGGGGCGGGCGGGATATTTATCGGTGGTGGACAATGGTGGACAGGAGGCACGCGCCTCTCAGCGGGTGCTGCCCATTATTCACCTTCGTCTGCCCGCTTCATTACGTCTCGGGTCCCGCTCCGGCCGGAGTCGGCGATCTTCCGTCCATTCCGGCCGGGCTCATTGAAAAAGCCGGACAATAGTTCACGGAACATTGGCCGCGGCTGCGGTCGGACTCGCGGTGTCCACTCGAAATCGGATCTTGTTTGTTTTTATTGCCCGTCCTGGATGAGCGGACAACTGATCATTGAGTCATTACCGGACATAATGACGGTCACTTCCGACCCGAGATGCAGTTCGCGCCGGGTGGAGGTGCATTCCCTCCCCGCGTTGACAGATTTCCCGGGAATACGCGCCTACTCGAGGGTGAGAGTGCGCTTTTCGAGCACGATCTGGAGGCGGCGGTTCATTTCCGAGGTTACATTGTTGCGTAGTCTTGTTAAATCGTTAGAATGAATGGACGAGGATGGCACCGTGATTATAATGTGCTTATGAGCCCCCATTGCCAAATTTGAGGATGCTGCGAGGCTAGGCGAACCGAAGGATGGTTTTTCACTTTTGGGTACTCTTCGTTATCTTGCACTGGAAAAGGGACTTTCACAATCAAGTGCGGCTGGGTTATTGAAATTGATAAACAAAGTGATAGACAAAAACCTCACAAGGAAAATGGAGCGATCCTGTTGGTGGAAGCGGGTCGTTGCAATAGACAAATGAAGAGAGTATTGAACTAACTTACTAACCGCAACCCGTGAGACCATATAGTTAGTCAATCATTTTCCTCCTATGTTCATTGCAGCCGCCTGATTCTATCGATAGGATCGGTTCATTTTCTCCGTGTACTTTTTGTCTATCACTTTGTCTATTAATTCTAATAATCAGCCCACTGAAGTTCAGTTCTTTGAAGTTTTTCTCTCCTTGCGAGCCGCTAGACAAACGATGAATTAAAGCACCGTGTTATGGGTCCTCCTTTCAAAATTTTATGTAAAGAACGCGACTATGGCGGAGGAAAGTTCGAAGATCACCTCGAAAGCGAGATATTGAGATGAACACTCAACTATTGTCAAATGGAACACAAACATTACAAATGACGTCATTTGAATGACTGCCGTCTATACCCAAGTTAGGGTATAATGAATGAAAACATTGGATCTCCAATGCTTTCTTTTTTATCATAATTTTTGAACTCTTTGGCCCCGCTTTCCTCGTAAAATAAAGTTAACACAGCACAATTTTACCATCTTCTTTCCGGCCTTATAAATCCTATGAGATTAAAAAAAAATCCACGCACTAAATAGAATATTATCACTTTTTGTCTATAAAAAGTTCATATTAATATAATAAATGTGAGTTGGTGCAAATAACCGAACTATATTTCGCCCAGTGTAAATTTGATTGTATCGACATCAAAATCTACTCAAAGAACATGTAATACCATAAATAGGTAATTTTGCAACCATGCCTTCGTCTGATAGAAGAACTAGGAACGTTAGGAGAAAATCCCGCTCACCTGCGGGCAGCATCTCAAAAAGAGCGTTACATCAACTCGACAAAATCCAAACGCATTAGTTGCTTGCAATGATCGCCCAACCCTGGGAAGGAGAGACTGCAAGAAATCATAAAAAACGGACCGAATAGTTTCACAGTCCATTTCCCCTTTACGGAGCCAGATTTTTTTTCACTCGGTATTGCGGACTGTAATGGATGCACAAATCGTTATCTTCCTCACAAAAAATGCGTAAACGCACGTTGAGAACAGCCCTACAGTCCATGCAACTCCATGCTTTCTAGGGTCCACGTAAGAATGGAGATAGCCTATTTTGCCATAATAGCAGCAAATAGAAAACTCCATGGTTCACTTCGAGTCTTAATTGATAAATTACTTAGCTCAAGGTTTGTTTTTGTGGAAAAGTACTCCATAGAGACTGATGCAACGAATATGCAACGATCGAGGGATCGGTATGGCGGTGGTTTCGTTCCGTTGGTATGAGTTTCTTTTTTTATCTCTTTGTAAATGAAACGCGCTGTTAAACATAAGAGTGGTGCGAAAATTAGGTTCAAGGGTATTTGACTTTCACTGAATTTATCATTTGTTCCTGCTGGATTGCGAATAGCATGATTTTTGCACGGAATGGAGTGATGGATTCCTTGGAAAATTGTGTCATTTTGAATTTTAAAGGATAAATCTTGTAGAATTTGATCCAATAATAAGCCAAAAAGTAAATATTTTTACTCCAAAATATACATTGTCAGGACAAGAAAAATGATCTGTGTAATTAGGAAAATTCTTAGTAAAATCAAACAAATCTGCAACTGCAACAACCAGAAAAATTTCATCACGAGGAAACTTTCATTATCACAGTACAATTTTCTCCAAGCTCGTTTTGAGTCATTTCATCATTCATGCCATAAGAATTTTCCAAGAGTATTTTGACTAAAAACTGCCCAGAAATCGGGTTTCTCGTGCTAGAGACGAATTTTTGCAGTGCTAATTTCAGTACTGTAACTTGGCCTTCATTTGCTCGAGCGTATACACTGCTGGAGGGAAAAAAATCAGTTGAAAGGATTGAACTTCGGGTCATATTGAGCACTGGATTTATTTGGTCTCAACTGCGAAGTTTTAGGTCTCAGAAACCGATTTTGTTTTGTTTTGTTTTTTTTGGCTTCTAGTAACTCAGGAATCTACAGCCGTCTATAGACATGAGTTTAAACATAGAGATTTTCTTTTATGTCAGTAGACATCAGGGAGATTTTGGCATATCCATTCTCCGGCTTTCACATTTTCAGGGATTAAACTCTAGTAGAATCAGTTTCTGCAGATCCACTCGTCAAAACCGAACTTTGATTCAGCTTGCCGAGATACGGTTAGCCGGTCGACCGAAAACTTAACCAAGAGGTTCGGTGTTCAATAGGCACCGGCCCTTTACTGCCTCGTGTACTAAGTTTAAGCTTTTGAGAAGTCTCCGAGTTTTTCTATTGGTCGTATTTTGTACGAAGGGAAAGCTGAAAAAGCACGAAAGAGAACAAAACCGAGGGATGATTCTATCTGATAGAGCAGCGAGGCAAACAGTGACTGAAACAAAAAATTCGAAACGTGTAATTATTTCACGGAACTGTCTGCCTGTCGGCCCGCGCCATCAACAAATTAGAGTGGTGAGATATGAATTATAAAAGAAGTCGGCCCTGCCCACCTAGTTTCGGGCGGGAGCCAGGGGAATCGGAGGAGAAAAAATTAAATTCGAGAGAAAACTATAGCCTGCTATCCCCAGGGTAGGAGGGGGGCGAGGGAGGGTCGGAACGGTTTCTCCCGGAAGATTAACAGTAACTACAGTGCAAGGGAGAAACCGGAAGGATACAAGCCAACGTTGTCAGGTCATTTGATGAAATTTGCACGCTTTATATATTAAATTTTATGGGGAAAACGTATTGGTTTTTCACAAAATATGGCAAGCATGGGTACGATGTGGTGGGTGGGGTTGTCGGTGGCGCGTGGGCGGGTGAGGTGTGCGATATCGCAGTGAACCGTGTAAACTTGGTTCGTTTGAGGGAAGAAACCTCGGTTGAAAGCTCTGGACTTGGAGCCTTTGTTGCGTGGGCACGCGCTTGACGGAGGGGTTGAATTGGGCTACGGTTTACCCTGTACTTTTGGATTGGCCGGGTAGCGGAGATGTCTATCGAATAGGAAAAAAGATAAGAGAGAGGACGAAAACGCGAGGAAGAAAAAAGGGGCAGGGAGAAAAGAAAGAAAAAGAAGAAGATTAAAGAAGAAGAAGAAGAAAGAAGAAAGTGATGATGATGAAGGAAAGCGAACTGAGAAGAATAATTGAGAAAAAGAGGAGTAAAAAAGAGACAAATGTTGAAGAAGAAAAGAAAGCGAGGAAGAGGAAATAAGGATATGAAAAAGAAAAAGGAGGAAACAAAGAGAAGAACAAGACAAAAGAGAAAAGAAGGAGAGGAGGAAGAAGAAGAAGAAACGATAAAAAAGGAGAAGAAATGACAAACCGAGTGAACGCGGCCGAAATATACAGCGAGCAACTATTACTGCTCCGAAATCGCTCAAGTTGCCTATCGAGATATTGAAGGTGAACTGGTCCGAACGAGTTAGAAATGATAAGAGAGAAGTATTAAGCCGCTACAGCTATGAGTAAACCAAGTGAACGTGGTTGAAATGCGGCGAGCAACTATTACTGCTCCTAAGCCACTCAGATTGCCTAGCGAGATATATTGAAGGCGGACTGGTTTGAACGAGTGAGCTATAAAGAGAGTCGGGTATTAATGCTTTAATGCCACGCATGAAACAAAGTTCGCTAATTTGAAATTTTGGCCACTTAAGACTTACTATTAAAACATTCAATGGTATTAACAGGGTCTCAAAGGTCTCAAAAGCAACGAAGGAGCCCCCAGGACTTCAAAATTATAATATTCAAAGACTGCAATGAGGTAGGGAAAGAATGAAAGGGCTCGAGAATCAAAACCGTATACCTCAAACCATAGTTTTTTTCCAGTAATGTAGGATCCCCTTGAGTCCCTTCATACTGAGAGTAAAGACAATGCGAATCCATCTCTGAGTGGTTCCCGTATTTTAGGCCTCCATAGTGTCACAAACGGGAATAAAGATTACATTTTATCAATTGAAAAGATTAAAAACTGGATTGGACCGGGAAATTGGGGGCACAGCAAGGAACAAATGGAATGAGAGAGGGGACGGAGATAGGAATTCACGAATGGGTTGATCAAAGATTACAAAAAAACGTCAGATTTGTGTAATCTTTGTTCCCGTTTGTGACATCCATAAGCCGCGCTGTCTCAACTCTCTCTACACAGGGACTCTAGTATCCCCATACTGACTATCCCTTAAGGCACCGCGGTGGGAAAATGTGATTTATTGAGTGGGCTCGCTTCTGGTCGTGAACACCATTGCGCGCTCGCGGTGTAACAGACAGATGCAGTGACCGAGCCCGGGGTAGTATATTAACTTCAAATTAGGTGGATCGTGACTCACCACCGGGTGGGGGCGGCCGGCCAGGGGTGGGAGAGGGGCGGGCAAGGGAGGCCCCGTAAATAGGTGTATCGTCGCTCGGTGGCGACAGCCACATGTAATCGTCCCACGGTATAATTGGCCGATGCTCCCCTAAGCGAAAACCACGCATCGCCCAGGGAAAACCATGGCTTGGTACGTGCTTTTCGGTCGATGCGATGGCCAAGTTTGTCCTTTTCGAAGAGGCCACTGTACTCCTGGGACCTAGAATGAGCCTTACTACATTCAGCGTTGCCTGATATCATCCCGTGTTTTATTGTTTGAACAGCGGGCTGATTATTGACATTGATCGACAAAGCTAAAAACAAAGAGTACGAATAGAAAATGGAACGATCCTATTGGTTGAAACGGACGCGACGGTTGTTATGGACGCGGGGGAAACGATGGACTAGTCTTTACGGGCCGATTGTTAAGATTTTTTTATTCGGCGATTGGAAGACGAGGTTTGTGATTGGTCGGTCGCTCGCGCTTCGATTCCGGCTCTATATTTGGACGGATAATCGATTGGTCACAGCTCAACGGTGAGGAGGTGCATTCAGCCAGTTCGTATCCGCGCCGACAATGAAGCGTGAGATGGAACCGACCAATCGCACGACTGCACCTCACTTTCATTCTATATTTTTCAATCCACATTCGGGCACAACATATAAACAATCCGTTTAGTTGATCCATTCTCATTTACTAAGACATGTTTTTCTGCCATGCTGAGGGAAAACGCCGTATGAGGCTTCAGACGTTGCCAAATTCTCTTTGATGAAACACGAATTTCCTGGTAAACTTATGAATATTTTCTCTCCAAGTTTTCAGATAATTTCGCTTGCAATTGTAACTAAAGTCCTTGAAAATTTCAAGGAAAAATATTCGTATAAGTTTCCTAAAAAATAATCATTTTACTGAAAGAAATTTGGTAACTCTCGAACGTTCATATAACGTTCTTTCATATCACGGCAGAATAATACAATCGTCCTCTTAAGAGCCAACCCGCTTCCTGTTGCCGCGTTTATAAGTCCATTATTTCAGGCCTCATCCGTACGCTGCCCTAAGTAATAAACAAAAACACTACATGAGCCCTAAAATATTGCCGAATTTCCTTTGATGAATCTCGAATTTGATGGAGAATTCTTAAAACATTTACGTGAGAGCGTGTAGTGAGACCAGTGGCCTCAGTTGGGTTCGCTTAGGTTAAGCAACTAAACGAACTTCTAGGCGAAGCGGAGAGTATCGCGGGATTTGAAGGCGCTTCAAGCCGAGTCCATGATTTTGAAGTTCTTCACCAATGAAACATTTACTTCCGAGGTACATCGATGCGCATTATTGCAATTTGATGAGTTAACGTGCCGCTTGGCATCCAAACGATATTCGAATCTTTTGGATGAATGGTAGCAATTCGACAAAAAATGGTTGAGACTTCTCAATATAATTTACTGCTCAGACAATGATGATCCCATTTTCCCAAAAAAATTATTTTTGCACTTACGGCTCTCTTCGCTATCACGGCAGGGTAGTCGAGTTCTTTTATGTTAAAATTTTGCAATAAAGGAACCTCATACGAAAAGTGAAGAAGAGGAGAGGGGTAGAAGAGGCAACCGGTAAGATGACGAAAAAGTTGTCTGGGCACTGGAAAGGAGAAACGGAAGTGGCAATATAACACTGCAATGCTATATTCAAAACATTATTGTCATGTTGTGCGGGACGTAGCAACGTCCTTCAGGACACTCAGAGTAAAATTCCGAATTCGTCGAAACCATCCGGCAGCACGGTTTGAAGTGAGTACAGAAAGGATTATTGAAAACCGATCAATTACTAAATTTTCAAGTGAACAATCTCGAGAGTCCTTGATCTCAGGTCCCGGATACAGGTCTCTTTCTACCCTGCTTAACACGAAACCGCGTATCTCGGGTAAGATTATGCTGCAGATCAGCGATTTTGATTACCGTGGTTGTTCCCGGTCAGGTAGAGGAGGTTGAAGATGACTGCTTTGACCACCGTTCTGTTTCCACCGACCTGAGGGTAGCAGAAGTGGAAGTTTGCAGTGTTGCCGATTTCTATGAGGACGAAGTTTCGCAAAAATGGACCAAAATGGAGGGAAAGAGGTTTTAGAGACCCCACACTAACAATAAAATAATATAATATATTGTCACATATAACAACGTTGAATGTATGATTTTGGCCGTTCACCGCCTGACCATCATCAGCGACTCTCCTTAATAATCTAAGGAAAGTAACTGAGTGAGGCAAAAGTCGAATTGTAGACGCTATACATTTTGTTTTATGACAATTAATGGAAAACTTATTGAGCAAAAATTCAAATAAAATTCGCCTAATGATGACTGATGAATACCAGATTGAGCACTTTTCTAGGCTACTTTTTCGCATTTTGATGATTGATGAGATACTTATCAAGCAGAAATTCAATTAAAATTCGCCCAATGAATGCCAGGTTGAGCACTTTGTCTGAGGTGAGTTTTTGAAAATCGGGTTAGGATTGCAAGACCAATTGCTCGACTCTTCGATCATCAGTTATTATCAGACGAATCTGATTGTAGACTTCCAAAAGTAACTTCTACACTATAGTAATTGAATAAAGCAGTGGGCGATCTGTACAATATGTAAAGTGTCTCAAACCACAACTATATAATTCCCGGCTCTATTATGGTTTTATGCATTCATTACGCTAACACAGGTTGTCTGAAACGTCATTCAGCAGTGAAACATTTCGAGATGTTAAAATTATCAGAATGTACGCGATATGTAAAATTTTGATGAATATGAAACATACATTGATATTCCTCTGGTTAGACAAGTCGCCCATTCGCTGGCCAATCGGGAGTATCTAACCCGCGAGATGAGCAGACCGAGCACACACAATTATATGGAATTTTGGAAAAGAAATTTTACGAAATACTTTCATGAAATTTCAAAAAACCTCTGCAAGGTATTCCACGAAACGCATAAAAGCATACAATAAATTCTAAAATTTTGAAAAAAATATCATGAATCAAATTTTGAAGTTCTCTCATCGAATTCTCAGTTAATTGTTGCGGGTTGTGTACGCAGACCCAACACATCGTTAAAATTTCATGGAAAATGAAGTTTCACATCTCAGCAAAATTAAACTCTAATTTGCATCTCAGAAGATGAACCCTATGATCCGTAAGACCCAATGTCCTCCAGAGCTCACATAAAGTTTCCTTTCAATCGCACAGACAATGAATATTGCACGCTCGTTTCGTGGTTTTTTTAAGAGAAGAGAGAACCACGCACCTTCGCGTGCGTGCCTACACGCGTGTTCTTGAAATAATTACATCACAATAAATTCGAGAATCGTGTTTGTTTCCACTTTCAATTTTCAATTTTTTTTGCATTAAGTGAGAGAATCACGCGTCATGTTAAATAGTGCATGAAAGAATATGCTATTTCAGTCAGGTTTTGTCTCCATTTTCAAAGTGGCGCCTAATTTTTTGACTTTCCCAAATTAGGCAAATTTTGGCGAGTGAATTGGTCGAGTTTTTCTTTACCAGATCGGTAGTACTGGCAGTGAGTAAAACTTCAACCAAATCCACTCTCGAAGATTTGTTTATTGTTTTTCATGTTATTGACCTTCTTTAGCAAATATTACTTCTCTATCTTTCCGGTACTTCCTTCCTTACCCTCTTTCCCATTCCTCTCTCTGTGTTAAACCCCACACGCCTTTTGCAAGCGTCAATCACTTGTTGCCTCTAGAATCCATTCGGCCGTTTTTGGCTAATCTCGCCTGTTTTTGGCTGATGACATCACGGAACCAACGTTGATAACGTCGATGACGTCATCAAGACTCCCTTTTGTGTACAGTTGATTTGAAGGAAGCGAAAGGATTTAAATTAGAGGCAACCTGACGTGACGTTAAGGGAACCTTTTCCCATTCGGTAAAAAGCTCTTATTTGAATGTGTCTCGGATTAGCGTGCTTCATCGTGATAATACCACTATTCGACCACGTGAGAGCTCATGTTGCCTACACTAAAAATCGAAGGCAAACTGACATGACGTTAAAGTAACATCTTCCCGTTGGGTAAAAATCTTTTATTTGTGTGTGTTTCGAGTGAGCCTGCTGTATTGCGACGATACCACTACATGACCACGTGGGAGCTTATGTTGCGCCTGCACGAAAAATTGAGGGCAAACTGAAGAGACGTAAAAGTTGACCTATAGAACTCAATCCTCATATCACCAAAAGGCACACCATTAAAATATTTGAATCAGACGACACAAATTCTAACAACAGCTACTAAGCCTACAACAAATTCGCCGACAGAGACCATCTGAATATTATGGGAGATGATTATTTGCAACACAGAAGTCCAAATTTTGCGAGTAAAGTTTGCGCGTACACTTGTTTGCGGTATTTTTATCCTCGTTAAATTTTCATCAAAGTTGTATACTTATGAGCCAAAATTCTTTTCAGATTAATATTTTCAGCCAACGCAAAGGAGTTTTGTCTCTTGTAAAGGTGAAATTTTGTTGCTTAAGATATTCTTTTTATGGAAAAACGACATATTGACGAATGCTGCTTAAATGTTAATCCATTGCAGTTTTCACGAAAAACGATTCAGTTTTCATATCGATGATATTAGGCAACAATGGACCAGGACTGGACAAATCCTCGGTAGAACATAAGGTAAGTAAATGGTGCGACGCCAAAACCGATCGATCGTATTGAATTTCAACGGACCTCTTTATCTGGTTCTAATATCAAACTGGTTTCTAGGCTTCCGACACTGCCTCCACCTTATACTTTTGGCGGATTGGATCATACATGTTCTTTTGAATTTTTGGGCTGGGGCTGAGAGATCAGAGAGAATTACGTTAAGTCGAGCAGTTCGCAAATGGGTGAGTGTTGGAGGGTGGAAATTGATAGTTTTCTTTCGAAAAATAATAAACAGAGACTTTGAAAAACCGCAGTCAAGATTTTTTAGTTTCACCAGGAAAAAGTCTCCTGGATCCTGAGTCCAAACTCTTTAACAATTGACAAGAAAAAATTCCATTCATTCAATCGGAGTTCAGTTTGAATCAAAAGGATGTCCGCTTAAATTAAGAGGCTTGGCTTTCACTTCTGGCAAAAATCCGATTGAATCGAGAGTATTTTTTATTGTCAAATTTTTTAAGAGTCTTATTTTTCCAGTATTCCGGAACCGTTCAAGAAGGGTGGTTATGTTCCATAGGGAGAAAGTGGGTTTTAAGGACAGCGTTACATCTTTTTGTTTTTACTGCTTAAAGGATGGAAAATCACGTCACTAAAACGTAACAAGGAAGCGAAAAATTCAAAATTTATTAGCGTTATGTATTTAACAGTAATGAAAACGGTATCTGAGTACAATGTTGTGACTGGTCAATTAATCGCGAAGAATACTTGACAGAGAAGAATATAAAATTAACAAATGTTAGGGTTGGAAATTGGTAGAAAAAGGGCATCATTTTACTCATTAAGTGCAGCTCTCTGGCGGAACAATACCCCTTGCCTACGGCTGCTTTGTCTGAAACAACGCCAATTTTCACATTTACTTACGGCTTTCTCATAGGTCTCGTTTTTATACAAATAGACGAATTTTGCCGTTTCAGCTGAATCAAAGGGTTTCATCTAGATTAGTTCAGACGGAATTCGAAAGAAATTCAATTTCAAAAATTTGAGAGTTACGGCACTCCTCGGTAACACGGCAGTACGTTGCTCTTAAGGCGTTTCTTCTCAGCACGGGAAAATGGGTAACATTTATGCACATAAAATTTCGAGCACTCAAGTTGAGAGAACAGTCGTGTTATCTTAACGATCCAGCAAATTACTCAGTGCTTTTGGAAGACGTTACGCAGTTAAAATAGGACGAGAAGCGAATAATAATTTAAAAATGAGGAAGGCTGCGCGCTACGGTGCCGCGCTAAGGAAGAACACCGTATGAGCCAACAGACGTTGCCAAATTTCCCTCGACAAGTCTGGAATTTTCTGGAAAATTTGTGAATATTTCTTTTTTTTATTCTTAAGACGATTTCGCTCGTAATTTGATCTAAAAAGTCAGGAAATCTCAAGGAAAAATTTTCATAACTTTCCCTCAAAAATAAACATGTTCCGAGTGGATATTTGGCAACATTCAAATGCTCTTACGGCGTTTTTAGTTAGCACGGCAGTGCGGTTGAGGCGATCCGGTCGCCCCGGTGCGCGGCGCTGCCGCAAAATAAACATGCTGAATTTATAGGAAGTCTACCCGCGAACTCATTCACACCGGTTCCTGTATGGACGCTAGATGCTCCCGCATATTTCTCGATTTGAATTCATTTGATAGTGAAAGTAATTTTTACAGTGTTCGCAAGCTGGAATCCAGCAGCGCTGTAACAAAGCCGTCGACCTGAGCTCGCAACATTTACAATTATTCGGGGCAATGTTGACCAGGTTCACCAGAATATTCCATTTATATTAATTCGCTATGAAATTAAACAAAAAAATTAGACGGACCGAACTAAATTGAATAGAAGCTATTAATTTATTTTGCATTTTTGTATGATCGAACATACTCTGTCACGTTCAGGCTGAAGTGTAAGCACCAATATTAAGCGCCGATATCCGTGTGACTAATGTAAAACGGAAACATTGCATTATGGCTATTATCAACACACGTTCAGGGAATAAAAATTTTGAATTCTTGTTTAAAATCACTTTTATCGCCTGATTGGATAACATTTGTGGGAAATAGTCGATTAAAGTATCCATTTTGGCGCTTGTGATACTTTATGTTGAGATCTTGCGGCGCTTGTGATACTTTATGTTGAGATCTTGCGGCGCTTGTGGTATAACCGTGCAAATTTTTCAAGTTGAAACAAAACGAGAGATGGTAGATGTTTTCTGAAAAGTTGGAAATTTTAGTTTTTGACACCTGAAATGTCGCTCTTAAATAAAAAAAGTCCCGAACCCCAAAATTTCATTCTATATTCCAATTTGTTAACAACGGCGCTTGAGATACCACGGCCGAAAGGTGACAATTTCTAAAGTGTTGTGAGGTTGTTATGCTCTGTTTGAAAATATTAAGTATCTACCATTTTCTGTCAAAATTGGAGGAAAATGGTTTATGAGATTGTTTAAAGTTGTCAATTTTTTTTTAAAAATAAAATAACATTAGCCCGGAGTATTTTACATGAGGGCATTTGTAGAATATTGTTTCCGATTCCGTCGGCAAGTTTGTAAAAATATTTTCAAAATATTTTCAAAATATTTTTTTCATAATATTGCATTGAAAATGTTTGCAACTACTTTTAAAATGCTTCAAAACATAATGCTGATCAACAGGAATACCTTAATAGCACGAAAAGATGTACAGGAATAATCACAAGTATTCGCACAAAATATCAATGTAAGGCGCAAGGCGTCCTTCATACATATAGGGTATTTTCCATGAAATTTACCATCTGCACTGGTGACGCTGTATTTACTAAGTGGAAGGAAGTACACCAGAATCACAACAAGCAGAATATATAAGAGAGTGCTTGACACCACTGCAAGTTTACAAATTGTGTTGCTTCCTTCTTTATAAACTTCGAAGTCACTCGAATCATGCTGTTTATGTTAAGGCATTGTCAGTGACGCGAGCAGGAGGTAGGGAAAGAATGGCTTCGATAGAGATACCATGCGTTTAAATATTGCCGTTAAACAGATTCAGTTGACGCTCCTGTTTTGAATGGGATATAAAAACGGCCCCATTCAACGTCCGCGGTGATAAAATCGTTTGAAGTCTTTCGGAGACCTTATTAGATTTGCTCGTGTGACGGTTCCTTAAATTAAATCAGCGGCGTGGCGTGCTTTGCGATATATCGATCGATCTGCCGTTCAAACCTATGGAAAAGGATCGATAAACAGGGTGTTCGTAACGAACACCCTGTTAATCGATTCTTTACCACAGCTTCAAATGAGGAAATATCGATACTCGATCATTCACGCCTCGCCACTGAATTAAATAAATAAGGATACTCTACGCCCTGCAAAAATCGAGGTAAATTAGATTCGAATAATGGCGCTTGGGGACAGTCGTCACAGCGCGAGAAAAGAAGGCTCCGGCTCGCTGTCAGCATTACGAGCGCTATTTATGCTTTTGAACAAATTAGTTATTCGCTTTATTGAAAAAATATAAATATGCAGGAGGGTTTCGAGAATTCTCGGAGTGATTTGAACTGAAGGAGGCTCGGATAATCGGAAAAAGCGAATGGTCTCAACTCGTGGAACACAGCTTGAGACATTAGGACGGATTTTTTTATAGGAGCTTTCATATCAAGTTAAGATTATGGGAGGAGGGTGTGGCTTTAGGAAAGGTAAATTTTAACAGTTTTAAATAGTTCTGGATACGGATTATTACCTGTTATTGGGAAAAAATTATCTACTCGTAAATAGCGCATCGGAACCCTGGTAAAAATTGGCAGTAGAATCTGTGTTCCAAAATACCATAGACCTACAGCCGGCTGTAAGATTTTCAATGGCTTCTATAGGTGGCTGCACAATTTCTTATAGTCTTTTATAGCCGATGGCGATTAAACTCACAGCCAGGCGATAAAGTGTATGCTAAATTACGGATGCTAGGACTTAGTGAGTTTTTGGACCACTGTTCTCTTTTTGGGCCGTAGTATCTTGATTTATTTTGCGAGGAAAGTTCCGTACTTTTGATGGATGCCTGTCATTCCTAATATATTAGAGCGCCTTCAGTTTCGTATGGTACTGTGCAATACCTCTGGTGTGAAATAGTTGCTTCAAGCGCCGTGGCACGCTGCGCTGCGGCGCGGCGAGCGGGCAGAGAGCGCGAAACGCGCATTGGCGCCTACAAACCTAACAGGGATACTTCACGCGTTGCGCAATGCGTGAAGTATCCCTGTTAGGTTTGCAGGCGCCAGTGCGTCGCCGCTCCGCTTTGTGTTAGGCTCTAATATTTAATCTGGCGGAGTCAGCGTTATTCAACTTATGATTTTGAAATGTTTGCACATCCTGTATGGATTATTCTCATTTTAATTGAACTACTTCGGCATCGGATGGGGTAATCGATACTTTTTAGGGGATGTTTGTACATCTCTTAAAATGTATACCTGCCTTAAAATTATCAAAATCGGCCGATTTTTTTCCCGTGCATTTTTAATTTCGTACAGAGAGAAATATTTAAAGGTCTATGTCTGTTATATGGTTAAATTTTCCTCGAGACTCTCTTAAATTGTCTCTTTATGATATTTTGTCAAATATCTCCTTTGTCCTCCCTAAATGATAATATGTATGAGCCGTATGGGACTTAAGAAGGAAAGGCGCCGTTTGAGGAACGACTAAATGAATATCCCTCATAGGGAAGGAAGCAACTCGGGATCTCTAAAATATATCGTCTCTTACCCCGACAGACACTCAAAAAGTGCCAATTTCCATGACAACACCGCATGTTCATCTCCGCAAGTTTGGAACCAAGGCTACGAGTTAAAGCTCCCAGCAATGATCTCGGGTGTCACCGAGTATCAGTTATCAATTGTTCTGCACTAAAATCGAGAGATCTAACATCGAGGTATCGATTCGCATTCAAAACAACGGACGAAGAAGCCAAAAATCGACATTCGACGTATCGATTCGCATTGCCACCGTTGCACACCTATCAGATTGCCGCAAAATCCATCGCCACCACATTACACGGCGGCTGCGAGAGTGAGCTACCGTCTCTGTTCGTAATCGTGTCCATATCCGTGACAGCTTTGACGAGTGACCATCGTCGTCAGACTCGGTGAGATTACATCTCAAGTGTGACGTCTACAATGGGCCCAGTGGATACAATGAGAATCAACGATTTGACCAACTACCTCCAAGTATGTCTCTTCAAATTTTCACGGAACTGACGAGTCGATCTGCAGAAACAGATTCTACTCGACCTTAATCCCTGAAAATTTGAAAGCCGGAGCATGGATGTGTCAAAATCCTCCCGATGTCTACTGACAATAAAATAATCTCTATGTTAAAACTCATGTCTATAGATGGCTGTGGATTTCTAAGTTACTAAATAAACAGGAATAAAACCCGAATAAACTGCGAAAAAAAAATAGGTTTCTTTCTCCTGATAAAAATTTGATGGCGAATATGGTTTTGTGTGAAATCAGGGAACGTTTTGATTTATTTGTACCAACACAGAAGTAGCTTTATGAAACTCGCGAATCCATGCACATAATCATGTTCTCGAGTATCAAATCATAAGAGTTACGCATAATGCATAACGTTTGAGGCGCGAAGCGCTTCGAGGGATTGGAACGCGAAGCGGTCAAGGGGCGTAGCCCCTAGTTCCTTTGAATTTGGTTAGACGAGTTATTTGTAAAAAGGCGTGACCGCCAAAGGCGAGGTTCCGAAAATTCATAAAAACTCAATTTTTCCCTTAGCACAGCAGAATAAGGAAGGGTAGTTTTATTAACATATCGAATCTGACCCTTTGAAGGGACATTTCGATCAACAGCATGAGGTTTTTTTTTTAAGATTTTCTGAAGTCTTGTCCGGCCTCTTCTTTTCTCAGCAAATTTTACCTCCTCTCAATGATTTTGCCTCCCCCCTCCCCCCTCCCCACCCCCCAAGATCAAGATTCGGCTGAAAGGGATCATCGCCCAAGGATCTGATTCGAAGATTTAAACATTATCGGCGTTGTTTTTAAACTCTTGGACGGGGTGAAAAGTTTCATCTCGGCTTACAAGGTCACCGCGTATGGACTTCTTTTGAAGGGTTTCCTTGTATGACGCAAACGGCAGTGAGTCTCTGCTCTCTTAACACCAATCCTCTCAAGTTTACAACACTAAGTAGCGACTTGAGAATCAATAAATAAAAACCCTCCACCGACACAGCATTATGAGCGCCAAAACACCGGGCATCATTCCAACACGTTTTTTTCGTCCGTGCACAAAGGAAGTAACTTCGATTCACATGAAATAACAAACCTTACGTTTCGATGAGAATTTTGGTCACAGCAACCAGAGACAATTAATCATTACTGTCAGCTCTCTGACCGCATAAATGTTCATTTTTCGTCAGTTTTTTCTACCATTTTAAGCCGATTTCTAGTATTTTTACAGCTTTCGACAGGTGGTAGTCTGCGAATGAGCCCGTTCTATATATATTTTGGAAATATGACCCAGATTCTTGCATCTTGCAACATGAAGTTGTAATTCCTCCAATTTAAATAATGTGGATTTTCGTATTTTTTCACGATTCGTCCAAAAGATCTACCGGGCCGATTTTCATGATTTTCACACGTCTAGAGAGGAGTCGTTCCTGCGTTCCATCCAACCCTTGTGCATTAGGATGCTACGCAGTATTTGGCATGGCTAACGCCAATCCACCTAAACACACGTGACGAGACGGGATTTTATCAACCGGCGAATAATTCACATTTTCCTAAACATGTAAGTCGCTTTAAAGCTTTCCCTGGTGCTCTCCGACCCCTAAACTCCACTGAGCCCTGTCGAGCCACAACCCTTTTCACATTTCCGCGGAATCACATTTTCCTTCCTTTAATGAAGAGTTCTTCCTCACGATTTGCGCGCGGAAGCGTCAGCCGTGTTGAATATTGTGCACCATCATAGCGCGCAAGGGTTAGATGAAACAACTCTTCTGACGAAGTATTAACTGTCCCGTAGTATCGTTTCTGATGCGAGATGCTTAAAAACGCATATTTCTTTCGCAGATGGTGAAGTTAGGAGTGTGTATCAGACTTTCCCGATGCACTCATCGTGATTTTTTAATCAGTTTCTGTAAGAAACACTGCCTCTTTTAGCCTTAGCTGGAGTTTGCAACAGGTCCATTGGAGATTGCCCTTAAACGAGACCACTTGCTTTAGATTAACTCGTGGGAACCCGCAAGGCAGGTCTTAAAAGGCGTGAAGCGCCCCATGTGCCCAGGCCCTATCCCAGCGGGGGTTTGGCACTTTGTTTGGGGACTCAAATGCAAGGAACACGTCAAATCTGCTAGTGTAACACACTTGGAAAAAAATCGCTTGGATCTAGAGTCCAGACTCTTGAAAACAATGACAAGAAAAAATACTCTTGATTCAATCGGATTTTTGCGTAAATCGAGAACCAAGCCTCTCAATTTAAGCGGATTTCTCTTGGATTCAGGCAAAAATCCGATGGAATCAAGAGTATTTTTTCTTGTCATTGTTTTCAAAAGTCTGGACTCTAGATCCAAGCTACTTTTTTTCCAGTGATAGCTCCCTCTCTCTGTATGGATAGTTTGACTGGATATAGAGGTGGACTCACAACGTGGCGTGGGATATCCCCTTCATCACGGCCTCAACTTTGAGAGCTTTTTTTGAGCTTGGGAGTTGATTTCATGAAAAACCAGTGTTATCATCGTGTTCCTCACGAAATTTTACATACGGTAATTACTTAAATTGCAAATCCCCGACAGGTACAAGCACTTCATTATAACATTGCAGGATTGTTTTTTAAGCTGCTGAGTCATATCCAATTTCGTTCGGTTTAATCAAAAATCAAAATTAAGCCCCAAAAACTTCGCTTCGTCTTTTAATCAGAGGCGCAAAGCCGCTTAATGACGCGATGCGCGACGAACTGTGCCCTTTCGATCGGGGTTCCGTCGTCCATGCTTAGACATGATTTCGCGAGCTGACATGTGTCAAATATCACGAAGTTAAACTTTTTTTGCCGACTTTCGTGCCGTAAAGTAGATATCTAAATCAACTGAAAAACCCTCCCGTCACGCACCGTAGTTTTCGACAATTCAGACTCTTGATGAATGGGAGGAAATGCGTTTTTTTCGTTAAATGTAAATTTCACAGCATGGAGGATCGAAATGAAATGAAAGTGCTGCGGCATGTTTTCATGAACGACAAACATGTTTAATTATTAGCAGAGATACGAAACATGTTATAGAGACCTCGCGCTTGTTAGCCTCGCAATGTGGAGAGAAATCTATCACTGAGACAAAATTTAGTGTTTGACCCAGTTAACCTTGTGAAGTTGCTGCTGTGCACTACAAAATTAGTGGTTTTCATCCACCTTATGAAGGCAGTGAGTGCATCGCCCACATAAGGCATAAGGGCGTAACTACACTGTGCAATGAACTCTGTCCTCCATACATTTCAATGCTTTTCCGGGCTCATCTCAATTTATAGTTAAGCCCTTATGTCAGCCAAGCGACGATTTGTAACTCTGAATAAACTGATTTAGTAGCCATGACATTAGGTTCCATTGTAAACAGATGTATATACTGAGGGGCTCAGTAGATTTCTTGTGAGCCAAGCCCCCACGCCTTCCTAGTTCACACAGTAAGTAATCTTAGTCTTGTTTAGGTACATCAGAACCATCGAATATAGATACATCCATCAATCGAATATCACGAACTTGATATCACTCAAATTGCAGCTCTTCATGCAGCGCCAATAAATCATGCATTTTCGAACCCATGTCTGTTTACACGGTTTTTCTTTTCATTTTTTCTCAACGCCGCGGTCGTCAACAGAACGTCATCAACTCTCGCTAATTATACAGCTGAAGCTCTAAACCTTTCCACCCATCCTACCAGCTTGTTTTCCTCCCGTCAGAAAGCACAAAGCTGCAATACCTGGCTTGCTTCTGGCTTCCAAAAAAAAAGAAGAAGGCCATGCTTTTTAATTAAGGGAAACGCTGAAATTTCGGGGTAAGTCAGTGGGGGAAACTGTTTAATTAAAAGAACACTAGTCGCAGGTTCCCAGCTCCTCCTGTGATGCGGTAATTAATGCTTTCACGGTTAATTAACAGAGGTGTGGTCTTCGATTGACGTGGGTTCGCCCAGGCCTCAAGGGCCGGCCGGCCTCTGCGCTCCTGTATTACCGAAAGAATTAACAACCATCAAATTTCCGAATTCGAGTTTTGTTCATCATTTTATGAATCCGCTTCATGATTCAATCTGACGAATCTAATGCAAAATTCGATGATTCCATAAAATGAGAGATGGAGGAGTATCGATAAGAGCCGTTTTTTGGCTCACCGTGAATATCCTTACTTGTGCAATTTTTTTGCATATTGAGGCGGGGGTGTATATTTTACGGAACGCACCATGATTTGGTCATTAACTTTTCCTTTTTAGCGATTTAATACAGTCGTAAACGTGGGTCTGGTGGCTGGTTTTGGCGAAAAATGCAAGTTTTGCGGATTTGCGGTCGAATGCCAAAAAATCCGCATTTCTGGCCATAATCGGCCTTCCGACTCATGTTAATGCTAGTATTAGACCTGGAAAGAGATCAAAAATGACCAAATTATGATGCATTCTATTAAAATTAGACTCTCAATGAACAAAAATTGCGTAGAATTGTGGAAATCCTGCCAGGGTGCGCCCAAAAATGGTCCTCGTCGATTCCTCTCCTTCGTCTAATTTTAAAGAAAACGAAAATTGTTAGAGTTGTTAGTGTATACTGATCAGCGTTTAGTTTTCGATCAAAAATAGATGATCGTCTTTGTATTTTGCTAATAAACAATCACATCGATGTCCTTTTTTGATCGTGGAGACAGAGCTTATGAATGAGTTAAGAAAACTACTAGAATAGTAGCATAGTTATCGCAATTTAAATTTTCTCCAACTCACGACATATTTGGCCTGACTCCATCACGTTTATTGGAAACCATCACGCGTCTGTAATGGAAAAGTAACTTTAATTACAGAGTCCCAGCAGCAAATTTTACAAAATGGATATTAATAAAGGATAGAAAATAGTGAAGGTAAGCATGAAGGCCGTACGTCACATGTAACCGGGTCAACAAAGATGACTCGCCGATTTGAGGGGAAAACATTTCGCGAGTCAGAAGTAAAGGCGTTTCAGGCAAAGTTAGCAGAAAAGAGAGATAGGAGCGACCCCGTAGCTCCGCTTTTTTAAGAAAAAAAAATGCTTAAACGATTGCAAAGCAGTCCACGCTCTGGCAAACAGACACACAAAAACGAAATAAGATGAAAACGTGAAAAGACGATAGTGCAACTAGTCACACTTGTTTGCATACGGAAGGCCGGAGCAAGTTCTGGTAGCCAGCAACCCAAAAGATAGCGCTAATGAATATTTTCACGGCAGAAGTGTTCGACTGCGTTGCCGGTGTTAAAACACGATTTTCTCCTCGGAGAATCCCTCCGTGGGAATTTCTGCGTGTACGCAAGGGAAACACTGCTCCCACAAAGTAAGCTGAATCATTATTTTTATAATTAACAATCTCAGAATATTATCAATGATCGAGGTTTGATAGAGCAAGGTGTCTAGAATTCTTGGCAAGGTTCAGTAACTGATTTTTCCCTGGTGATAGGTCAAAATGTCCAAAAAAAAATGTCCAACAAGCAAGAATGTCCAGAGTTGAGAATGTCCATATTGTAAAAATGTCCAAGTATCTTAAATGTCCAATACTGGTTTTTTGGCCAAAGACAAAAATGCCCAAAAGTCCATTCCCTTTGCAAAAAAATTAGAAGGGTGGCGACATTGTCGGCTTGAATACCAAATAAATTCGAATCCATGGAGACGACGGGGAAGATTTGAGAATCTTTTTTTCTTGAACTAACCTCAGTTGTGAAACTTTTTGGCTTTAGTAAAATTTTCGTTTGTTAAAAAATGCGGTAAAACCAATTACAGGGGCAAAATTTTACAATTTGTGATTTTTTTATGATTCTAAACTAAACTAATTGGTGAAAACTAAAAAAATTGGTGATTTTATTGTGATTTTTGTGATGGCGAACCCAAGGCTATTGAAAAGCCAAAAATATAAACCTGTTCTTATTCATGATGACTTTCTGTATCAACGCAATGGTGAATGGAAAATGGTGAAATCCCATCATCTTAATATTTGGAAATTTATAGAATATATGCAGAAAGATCAAAGGGATACAGAACAGCTCTGCCAACAGCTCGACTTGGGTCATACGCGGATCAAACAACAAATTTCAAAGAAGTCGAAAAGAAATCAGGAGAGAATCCTACAGCGCGTCCAACGCTATCAAGAATTCAAAGATGAAGATGACATTCCACGGTACCTAGGGGGCATTGCCTATTACATTCGAGTTTCCAACGAGCCTGAAGACGAGAATAATGAGGAGAGTGATCAAGAATGAAGAATATCTAGAAACAAAAATAAATGGACTTTTGGGCATTTTTGTGTTTGGCCAAAGAACCAGTATTGGACATTTCAGATACTTGGACATTTGTAAAATAGGGACATTCTCAACTCTGGACATTTTTGCTTGTTGGACATTTTTTTTGGACATTTTGACCTATCACCTTTTCCCTGATTTTCAGGAGCTCAATCTCTGATGAGGAATCAAAGTTTTCTCCCACTTTTCCGGGATTTTTATTTTTTGGGGGGGACGATATAAATCTCTGGAGTTCTAGATAATGTTTTTCATCTTTAGCGGATTCTTTGGCGCACATTCAACTTTTTAATTTCAAAAGCGTTCCTGACGTTCATAGTATCCAATCAATGAAAGATTCTCAAGTATTCTGATGATTTGAAGATTCAAATACGTTACTCAGGAGGTCAATAATGGTGGCACAAGCGCAATGAAATCCTTAAAAACAATAGGTACTTAAAATTTCCCTACCACAATTTATTTTTGCAAACAAACAAACTCAGCAGTATACTTTCATAAATTTTTGGCAATGAATGACCGTAGTAAAAAGAACAACCATAGAAAATTCGAATGAAGATAAAAGGAAAAATTAGTCTCAAAGCGGTAGAAGAAGAAATTTCAGTCTCTACAGCGGATTCCCTCATTTTTACTGAAATTTTTCATTCCCTGATGTGTCCTGGATTTTCCCGGTTTTCCCTAGTCTAGACAACATGTGGTCGAAACCGAGCTAGCAGCAAGATCATCAGGCGGAGTTGGTTATTTTGCATTGTGCGAAATAAAGTTTTAAAGCAAGACAGGACGCAATTTCTCTGGTAGGCAACTATTCCCGCACCGAGGATGTTCTCTGGCCTACCTTGACAATTGAAGGCTAATTATGAGTGTGCGAAACTTCCGCGCCTATACTGCGTGTTAGATCTGCTTCCTCTAAAAGTATTCAGTCATAAAACCTATTTAAATCATTGTCTTGATGAAACTACTGAATTTAACTTTCTTTTTAGCGAAGGTATTGAGCTTACAAGAAAACTACATATTGAAACTTTTTGAAAGTCACGGTATTTCTGGCTCCTTCCTTCCTACTGGTTTTGATATCGGGATTATTGCCGCGCTACTAAGATTTTGCAATTTCTTGAGAAAAAAATGTGAGAGTAGCACCTGTTCTGCAAAATGAGAGTGAATCATCGCTTTTCTGAAGAAATTTGAAAATTAGATATTTTTTTTAGGATATTCATACGGAGAAGCAGTTAAGCCAAAAAAGTATCCAGAAATATTGGAATCAAATTTTCACAATCAGTCCGACTCTGTTATACATATATTAACGTGAAACGGAAGAAAAAGGAGTGTTAAGCTCAAGGAGGAGCATAAAAATGCTTCCCTGCCTGGAATAAAATTATATTAGCTAAGGCTGAAATAAATTAGCTCGAGTTAAATGAAAAAAATAGGTATATTATGACATATGATTGTGAATTTACTTTTCAACCGGTTCTTATTTCTTCAATTGTAAAAAAGAATAGTTGAAAAATCGCATTGTGATTGCCTGTGTTGCAACATGCAGTCCATGCAATGATGATTCGTTCAAACACAGTCGCGACTCAGACGATGGAATATTTTACATGTCTAGGTTTTTTTTTTTTAAACCTAAGTAATAATGAGAAGATCTTGTATACGAAAAATATCCCGGAGATTCACCGTCGTTCGTGGCAACATTGCACAGGAGTCATCGAAGAGCTCATCAAATACTCGGTGCATGTCAAAACACCGACTAACAGTAGACAATTTAATGAACAGTTTTAATGAACAGATTGAACATTTGAGTTCCTGCAAGAGCGGGGAGTTTACGATTCAACCGACTATTCTTTTGTAAAATTTCGAGAAGCACGGTGCCATTGGTTCTGCTCGAAAATAATCTGCTAAGCTCATAAAAACCTCTTAAAATTGAGGCCGTAATGGCGGTAAAATTCAAGATTATGGGAGAGTTCACTTTTGTAATTAGGCAAATTCTCCGCGCTGAGGTAGGATCGAATAAATCAACATGGTTGCCATTCTGTGTGAGAGGTCCAAAATCTAAGTACTTGCGAAATTAATTTTCAAAACTTAAGGATTTTTATCCAACAGTCACAATGGCCCTACAATGACGGCTACAGTCGAGAAATGAGTTTCCTTTCTGCAATATTAAAATACCTCCGATTATGTTTCATCTGTTTTACGAGGAAACCAACCAACATATCTCCTAGGAATTTTTGAAGAGTGTTTTACAGTGCGTGAAAAATGTACCGTTAAAAGAATCTGTTAGTTGTTAATTTTATCGTAAAAAAATGACACATAATCAAATAAATGCAGCTTCACAACTGGAGACGCATATTTTTTTTTTTTACCTCAGCCATCGGCATGTTATCAGCAATACACTTTTACACATAGGTTTTTTCCCCCCAAAGATACGAGTGATTCGCTTGCTATCTATTTCTCTGATAAAAAAGGGGGTGAAATTTCTCATAATCTGATTGTGAGAGCTTTTTATGACCTTAAGCGTTGTTTTCAAGGAAGATCAGTTGCATCGTTGCTCCTTATTTCCACGCGCCACGCCTTCTTACATCAAATTGGCTATGACTCATTGTTAGTAAAAAAACCGAATGCAGATTAAACTACAGCGAGCTGATTATTGAAGTTGATAGACAAAGCGATAGACAAAGAAGACAGAATGAAAATGGAGTGATCTGGGGTGAAATGGGTGGCTGTCATAAAATAATAGGGGAAATGATGGACTAACCATAGGGTCTCCCTCCTCTACAAGCTGCCGATACTTCCTCCATGACTTTTACCTCCTTTGATGTCCATTGCAACCCACCCGCTTTCACCAATAGGATCACTCCGTTTTCTCTTTGTCTTCCTTCTCTATCACTTTGTCTATAAGTTTGATTGATTAGCCTGGACATACAGCTTACTATTGTCTATACTACCTCCTTCGTCCATTGACTCCATTGCAACTACCCGCGCTTCCACCGATAGTATCGCTCCGTTTTCTCTATGTCTATAGCTTTGTCTATCAACTTCATTAACCAACCCATAGATATAGCTTACTACTAACAGCGTCTATAAAGAGACTCTGAAGTTGAGATAATCGTTCCGCAGCGCTGCTGTGCGGAGCCTGTCGGGGATTTCGGCTAAACTATTCTTGAAATAAATCCTCTCAATCGACAACTGTGTGAGAAGAACCGAAGCAGAGGTCGAAGTGGGCCAGTCGTCCCCGGTTATGAGCTGCCGTAGAAGGGGGAGGGGGATTTGTCTAGGGGAGGGGGTACGTTGAGACTGGGATTCTCACGAGATCCCGGGAGTGATATCCGCGCACCTGAGTCTTCACGGGTGAAATCAATTACACGTAGCACTTAAGTATGTGTAAATGGTATCGCTGGTCGCAGCGCGGCCGTGGCTACCGTATTGATCCCGCAAGGGCGACGCGAACTCGCGACCAGATCGCCACTATACGCGATTTCCGCGTATGCATGAAATTGCAAGTGCAGGAAGTTTCTGCGAAGTTTGCTTGAAAGACAATTCAGTGCGCCTCCAATATCCGCGGGTCCTGAAAAGGGTCCTTAGTTTTCCTACCTGATGTTCGGATTGGGCGCGCCTAAAGGGCGCAGGAAGTTTCCGCCAAGTTTGGTTCAAAGACAATACAACGCAGCGCGGCTTTAATTATCCGCGGTTTGAACTATCTGCGGGTCCTGTTGGATGGTTTCTTTATCAGTTTTCCTTGATGTTCAGATTAGGCGCGCCTGGAAGGCGCATGAAGTTTCTGCTAAGTTTGGTTCAAAGACAATACAACGCGGCCTCAATTATCCGCGGTTTGAACTATCCGCGGGTCCTGTCGGATGGTTTCTTTTTCAGTTTTCCTTGATGTTCAGATTAAGCGCCTGGAAGGCGCATGAAGTTTCAGCTAAGTTTGGTTCAAAGGCAATACAACACGGCCTCAATTATCCGCGGTTTGAACTATCCGCGGATCCTGTTGGAGTGTTTCTTCTTCAGTTTTTCTATTTAAAATGTTCAAATTAGGCGCGCGTTTCTACTAAGTTTGGTTCAAAGACAATACAGCGCGGCCTCAATAATCCGCGGTTTGAATTATCCGCGCGGGTCCTGTTGGAGTGGTTCTTCTTCTTTTTTTCTATCGAATGTTCAGATTAGGCGTGTACGTTGAGGGCAATATCTCGTGATTGGTCGCATCAGAGTCATTTCACGTAATTCTACTTGTTAGCGATCAATTGTTGTTAGAGCTTCAGGAATATCACATATTATCCTTTTTGATGTCAACAGGAATAAGAGTCTTCTGGGTAGAATTTAACCACTTTTCAATGGTGCAAAATTCCCCCTCGCAAATTGGATTTTTACTAGGTGATTTTTGGGAGTTTCTAACTGAAAAGCCTGATTTTTCGCCGGATTTCACACAAAATTACGATGAATTTGGAAAAAAATGTAATTGTTCGAGTCATTTTTGCAACTTCAGAATGGCGTAACTTTCCGTCGTCCGGAAAACGACGAAATGTCTGCATGGGAGCAGTGGCGTGGCGAGCTGTGCGATACATCGATTGATCTGCCATCGACACCTATGGAAAAGGATCGATCATGTGGTGTTCCCAACGGACACCCTAATAATCGATTCTTTACCATAGCTTCAAATTGGGGAATCATCGAAAATCAGTCATCCTCGCCTCGCCTTTGCCTAGAGGTCATTATAGATTCTGCTTAAACGTTGGAAACTGGATTTGTTAGGAGGACTATTCTGTCGTGCCAAGGAAGGACGCCGTATGAACATTCTAGAGTTGCCAAATTTCCTCGAATTAAACATGTATTTGTGAGGAAAGTTTTGCATAGTTTTCCTTGAAATTTTCACATATTTTAGATTGAATCGCGAACGGAATTGTCAGAAAAATTTGGGGGAAAATATTCACAATATTCCCAGTGAATTTGACTTTTATAGAAAGAAATCGGGCAACATATGGAGGCTCATACGGCTTCTTTCCTTAGCATGGCAGTATTCTGCCGTGCTAAGGAAGAACGCCGTATGAACATTCGAGAGTTGCCAAATTTCCTTCGATAAAATGTTTATTTTTGAGGAAAGTTGTGAATATTTTTCTTTGAAATTTTCAAGGACTCTAGGTGAAATTGCAAACAAAATTATCTGAAAAATTGGAAGGAAAATCTTCATGAATTTACCAGGAAATTCGTGTTTTATCAAAGGAAATTGGGCAACGCCTAAACGCTCATACGGCGTTTTTCCTTAGCACGGCAGTATCGTAATGTGGATTTACCTTGAAAGTAGCTTTTGGTGCGGAGATAGCTGACGGAGAGTCGGAGGATGGAGAGGCGGTCGAGCTTGGAGAGGATGTTCTGCTCGAACGGAAGGAGGTTGGCCAGGGTGTCCAGCTCGGCATTGAGCCGCTCGCGGTGACGCTTCGACGGATTGCTCTTCGTCACCCCATCCTTCGGCGGCGGCTTCAGGCTGAAACATCAATCCAAACCATAGCAATCAGTCACTATTCGATAGTAGAGAACCCCCACCACGTGGAGAGGAAGACCTATGTTCTTGGTCCCGGTGCGAACAGAGCGACAAATCCACATGGGAGTTCTTACATGTTTCAGGGATTTGCAATTTAAGTACTTCTTCTGTGAAATATTGTAAAAAACAAGATGGTGCCTCTATATTTTCTGAAATCAACTCTTGACCTTACGAAAAAGCTTTCAAAAAGCTCTTCAATTCATGAATAAATCCAAATGTTCCAGAGATATTAGAAGATAAAACGTTCCGGAGTACTAACAGGAAAGGCATTTCTCACAATCTTAGTTAACTCAAACACATATCGACGGTGTAAGTTGGCAATCACATAACTCGTTTGCGGTGTCTGAAAATCTCCGCCTCTACATTTTATTTTCTTAAAGGAGAACAAATTGACATAATTCCTTGAAGTCATTGCAGAATTTTCTTCGCACAGAGAAGAAAAATCACGGTAGTTGTAAAGAATTGCCTTTGAGTGGTTTTCCGTTTAAAAAATAAAATATGATAGGAAGTCTGCGACGCTGCAAACCGAGTCATGTGATTGCCGACTCACACCGTCGATATGTCATTACTTAATGAAAGATTGAATTTCCAAATAAAAGACTTTCGAATATGATATAATTTTTTTATGTACATTTGATTTAATGCAGGGTACTTAGAACACAACAATAATGAAGCTCTTGTATGTGTCAGGAATATGCGATTTAAGCACTGATGCGTGTGTAAAATTTTGCGAGAAACACTATGGTGCCACTGCTCGTGTGTGTATGGAAAGTTTGATTAGATACAAGGGTGAACTGTCTCCTCCATTACGGTCTGAACTTTGAGAGCTTTTTTTGAGCCTGGTAGTTGATTCCAATAAAAACCGGTGGTACCATCGTATTTTCCTCGAAATTTTACCCAAAAAAGCACTTTAATCACAAATCCCTGACAAATGCATAAACTCCATTTGACGGTCATTTACTTTTTGACGGATTTTCCAAGCATTGCGAGGCGAAGTGAGTGATCGTTAAAGGTCAATTTTTCGTTTAGAGGACAGCATGGATAGAACCAAGGACATTTTATAGGGGCTGGGGGCTGGAAGGCACTAAAACACACCACACCAAGGGAGATTTGCGAGACTTTTCCAGCTCAAAAGGGGGGTTCGGGGGGTTTCCTAGGTTCCTAGGTTCGGCCCGAGGGGCCTCTTTCAGAAGTCTTTGAAAAATTGAGTCATCATGCTGCAATAAATTTTGAGCTGGTCTCACCGAAACTTGATTGAATTATAATTTCAAACATGAAATACATGCCACGCACGACATCGACGGTTTGCGACGACGTCGCGTCGCAGCTACTTCCTGTCATACTTTATTTTTTAAATGGAAAACTAATCAACGGCAATTCTTTAATACTGCCGTAAATTTTCTTCTCTGTGTGAAGAAAATTCTGCAAAAACTTCAAGGAATGATGTCAATTTTTGCTCCTTTAAAAAAAAATAACATAGAGGCGGAGAATTTCAGACACCGCAAACGAGGTATGCAATTGCGGACTTACGCCGTCGATATAATGTACAACCAATGAATAAATTCCTGCACTAAGGATATTTTCTAGCCTACTTAAAAAATTGAAGGCCAAACGGCTCTGTCCGTAACCTACAAACCTCCTTCATGACAATCCTGCTTCCTCTTTTCCAGCAGGAAAACATTTTTTAGAGCATCCTACACGGTTGATAAATGTCGAACTTTGATAGAGTTTTATAATCTGCCGGGGAAAGCCTAAATACGAGTAACTCATCCGATGAGTTTCCCTGCTCCTCCGCTAGTTCCCCCTTCTAAAAAGCCATGTTTCACACCGATTCCAGATGGCCGAAGAAAACTTGCTCTCGATATGACGCGCTTTTTCTGGCGAATAATGCACGCGTACCCAGTCGCTCACTCATTACAAGTGTTCCGTTGGCGCGGTCGCTAAATCATGCAATTCGTTCGATCATCAACTCGATAGAATTTCTCCATTTCATTTCCATGTTGGCAATACCGAGCGAGGCACTTTACGCGGGCGATTAAGCAGTACAGCATAGCGTGTTCACAGAAAAGAAAAGTTAATTTGACAGGTTTTTCCGTCCCTATCGTGATGTCGTAAACGATTAATCGGCGCAAGTGAAATTTCAGGAATTTTTTATCAAGGTAGACCAACTCTTTTGAACAATCCATTGCTTGTTTCTACTAGTGCAGCCAGGGTTCTTTCGACAGGGGTCTGTAGTCAAATATGTTTCGTAGAAGGAAGCTCAGGGTAAAAACTACTGAAAAACGGTTGTTGACGACTACGTCAGCAACTGTTTTTTCAGTGCTAATCTAGGAACCGCGATTTTTTTCCCTCTCGGAAAAGCCAATTTCTGATTTCCGGGATCCTTCCTAGAATCTCCGGTTGCAATTATTCACTTTTTGAGGGAGCTGACGGCGATACACGTCCAGACGCACATTCATGCGGTACACATTTGAATCGATGCATGCTAAAATGGCGTAAGTCCAAAAACTCATGAGTCTGCGCGAACAATTTCGTTGCGATTCCTGCGTTATCAACGAACACAAGGGCTTATGAGTTCTTGGACTTACGCCTGTCTAGCAGATACCGATTCATTCACAATGTGGGGAAGACTTGGAGCTATTCCGAGAAAGCTATTAATCTGGAATCACAGAAGAACCGCGAATCACGGGAATTTGCAAGGCAATGGTGAACAAATAGAAAATCATAAAATTCAGCAATAAAGGAACAGGACTAGTACTGATAATTTTGCCTCTAATCTGAAAATAAACTTTTTCCTACGTAAAAACACGGTGGTTACAGGCTGACAGTTACAGGCAGGAGAACATGCAGTGACTTCCCAGACCCTAGTTGAGTTTGTACGGGCAACTAAACTAACTCTGTGACAAAGCGTAGAGTATCACAAAACTTTGAAGGCGTTCCAAAACGAGATCGTGTTTTTGAAGGCCATTACCCATTAAACCTTCACTCTGCAGTTGCAATTTATCGCAACAACCAATTACAAATTTCCGGCGATTGCTTATTGCTTGCGACGTACCGATGACCAAAGTGCGGAACTACGTATTCCCATTGCTTTGATTCAAAATTTCCGCTCCTATTTGATTATTCCTTCAAGGAGAAACAAGCCAATTTTAGCACATGAAGTTTAAACGGATATCCTCCGTGAGTCCACGACAAATAAGAACGCACTTCTAAACTGCAACAGTAGATCGTCTGTCATCACTTTCACACATAAAGTAAATGAAAAAATCAAGATGGCGGATCCTCTGTCGCCATCTGAAAGTGCGTAAACTTATTTGACGTGAACTCCAACAGAGAGGAAAAATCACAGACGTTTAAAGGAATTATGTCGACTAGTGCTCTAAAGTATCCCAGGAAGTCTGCAACGTCGCAGATGGAGATACAGGGTTTCGCATTTTGGCCGTGTGGATATAGGCAGAGATTCGGCAATATTTGGATGCTCTCTGGGCTTTCCTCGTATAGGCGGTAATATTGTGGGGCTTTATTCTGGAACTCAATTTTCGGAATAACTCCGGTGACTTGAGCGTGAAATTTTCGGCCCCATTACGTCAACGTCACACGTTTGATTTGGGCAACAACGAGTGAAAGTGCAGACCAAGACAGGCATCATATCAAATGCATCGCAATTCATAACCGTGGCTTCATCGCGAATACATGAGCTTCCTCTCCCCCACTTTCCCGCATGCCATCGTCCTCTCTGTTTACGTTTAATTGTCTTTTTAATTATGGATATGAGGCCACTTCCATGTGAATCTCAACCCTACTCCCCCCGCCTACTCCATCCCACCGCCGTCACCACTAAGAAAGAACGTCGTACCAGCTTTTAGACGTTGCCAAATTTCATTTGTAAATTACGAATTCAGAAGAAAATTTGTGAAAAATATTCACAAATTTTCTTTCAAATTTTTTTTCGGCAAGCTTTCAGGGGCTCACGTCGAAAAAGAATTACATATTATTTACCTTAAGAAAGGAGTCAAAGTCCCTTACGTCAAAGAGCGAAAAAAAGAGCCCCAAAATAGCAGGGAACTGTTGAATTTGTAGGTGGATAAAGTTTAAAGTATTTTTAATGATAGTGTGATAGAATAGGTCGAAGATTATACATTTGAGATTTTTTGTTTTTTTACGTTACCTACGTTACCAATAGGTAACGTAGGTAACGCTGACACTGAATCCCCCTCCTAGAGCGTAACGCAGGATCATACCCCCTCTCAGAACGTCACGTAAATTATGATCGCTCTGTAACGATGTATAAAGGGTAAAGACCGAGGCCGACATGACTTCGGATTCGTAATGAGTTTTAGGACGAAATCCACGGAGAAAACTACCAAAAATAAAAAAACGAGAAAATAAGAATGACAGGCGCATTTTAAGTTGGTCAAAAATTTCTAAAGTCTGATCGTACTTGAGGCAAAATTCGTTAAAATGCTTCCGTTCTCATTGTTCCTTTGATATTCTCAGGAACTCTCGTTTTTTGTCCTTAATTTGGACTTAGCTTTTTTTTTTCGATGATTGGTGAGTTACTAGCCAACACGTCCCTGCTTTTCTGTTTTTTGTATAGTTATTTTTCAGCCTTACTTTCTGTTTTGTTTCGTTTTCTCTTAATACGTTCATCTTCACAAACTACCTTATAAATTCTGAACGCATAACTAGAACATGATATTTTAGTTAATTGCCAGGGAAATAAGGTGCGTATCGTCGCGCTGTCTAGACTTCGATTCTCAACAAGAACTCATACTTTTGTATCAAATACTTGAGATGAGAACCATGTCAGTTACGCTCTCACGTCTACATGGGTCTGTTCTCTCACCATTTTGCAGTGATACGGAAGAGAACCGTATGTGTGTTTCTGCATGAACTACGATTAATACATGCTCCTATGTATCTTGAGGCTCATCCCAAAATCCAATTGCAATTCTCCTCCGTAACACGGCACCATTGGCGATTCTAGGAGGAGGAGAGGAGAACTGAGCCGTTCAACTCAGAGGAAAATAATGTCATGAAATAATTTTAAAAAAAAATGTAATTTTTTTTTTTAAAGAAATTATTATTGATTACAACACAAGTGTGCGCTAATATCTCCATTGAAATTATTCTTCTCTTTGTTTGACTGCATGTTATATTTATGAAAGCGGCACTCACGAGAATTGAATACCTATAGGAGTAAGGCATTTACAGTGGACTAGTAGACAGGGGTATGAATTTAAGCATTCTGATACATGTTAGGCGAGGAGTTGATTTCAGTAATTATCGTAGCGCAAAGTGTGTTCTACGTGAAATTTTTAGCTTGTAACACGTATCAGAATGCTTAACTTCGTATCTCGTCTCCTGGTCCATTCAACCAATGTAATATCCTCAACAATTTTCCTCAATATAATTTTGCGCTAAGCAGGTGTCCTTGATTTCGTCTGGGTATAAAAAAAAACTCTCTAAGTTGAGGCCGTGATTCCGGTGCAATATGTGATTAAAAAAAAGAAAAAAAGAAAAAAAAATTACCTCCATATTTAGTCATATTTTCTATGCAAAGATGACGCTGCATACATTAGCAAGGTTGCCGTAGCTACGGGCTGAAAATAACCTTTTTATCGCCACATTGAGTGCTTACACGGTGTGGCAACCCTATTGCTGCACTCTGCTCTACTCTGGATAGTGAGTCTGATTGAAAAAATAAGTGGAATTCTTAATTACCTGAGTGATTTCCTCCATTGCGACTTCAAAAAGCTTCCTCATAAGCTTAGGAGTTGCTTTTATACAAAATCGACAACTTCCTTGTGTTTTCCTGAAGTTTTACATCGGACTAGTTCGTGAAAGTAGTTATCCTTGACACTTGTTACGGTGGAAGCACTCTGGGAAAATTCTGTCGTAAAAAGGGCCTTTTTGTGCCCTGTATCGGGGAACTCAGGGATTTTATCCAAAATCTTGGCCGAAACGATATGTTATGATAAACAAGCTGTCACTGGAAGTTTGGCTTTTCCGCCCATTTTTGGAGGGATTCCGATAGAAAATGGCGCGAAATGCCAATATTCCGTGAGTAATGCGGGGAGAGGAGTTGATCCAAACCTCACATACTTTCTAAGCGGGTTGTTTAATGCTGCCTGACATGTACCTAACATGAGGAGGAAAGGAATAGGGTTTGAAAAATCGAAAAATAACCATAAGTTATGCATGGCTTACTCTGTTTCTGGTTATTTTATGGACTTCTTCGCTGAACAAGGGAAAAGTGCAAGGAATTCCTTGTGTAAACCACCAAGTTAATCGGTAATTTTATCAGGATTTCTAATTCTTCCTTTATTTTGTTCAACGCAGCCTGACATATACCTAATGTAAGGAATGAGAGGAATAAGGTTTTAAAAAATGAAAAAAAAGCATGACGTCATTTGGGCCGCGTTTAGGAGAAAGAAACCAAGGCACATGAGCTATTTCCAAAAAGTGAGCAATTTGATCTTTTACAAGAAAACGTTCGTGCAGATTCCTTTGAAAAATTTAAAGAGTTTGCTCAATGATATGCAGAAAATTCACTGATATTTGCGCAAAATTCCGCCTAATCGTTTTCATGTAAAAAATTGAATTGCTCCATTGAATTTGGGAATAGCTGATATGGCTCGGTTCCTTTCTGCTAAACGCGGTCCATCAGTGGACAGTTTTTACTAACTAACAAGTCGCTCTAAAAGCGCCTCTGTGCATTCTGCGACACCCAACCGCCACTGTGGACAGTTTTTCCTGTCTCAAAATCGGTAATTTCATCAGGTTTTTTATTTTTATTCTTTGCGCGTATTCGTTTTCCGGACTATTCGTCAACAACGCGGCGGTTGGAAAACTTATGCCAGCTCGGCGGCTCTCATGTCAAATTACGGGACTCTCGCTTAGGTACGATTAAACTGCACACACATGTGTGGAAACATAAAAATGCATGGAGCGGAACGGCCTACTCATCAAAGAGCGGTAGTTATCTGATGCTGCGCACTGCGCGCCCCGATATGATCCGACAAAATTACGCAAGTCCATACATATTATCACTCGCAAAATGCGGAGATACCCATTGTCAGATTTCCGTGCACCCCCGCCCCACGCGGCGTCCGGATAAAATATGAATTAATAAGTGCATATCAAGCTTGTCTTGAGAAAATTCAGTTGGAATGAATGCGTTGGTCGCTCCTCTGACGTAAAGGCGTGACCACAATTTGAGATGACCCCTGTCGTTCGTATAACTCTATGTATTTCGCGGCTCACGTTTGAATGGAGTTACGAGTTTACGTAAAAAGAGCGATGGATCTATTGCCCAGTGTTGAGCGATGACGCGGTTATTCCAAAGGATAAGCATGGCAGCCTTACCCTCCACCCTCTGATAGCCCGAAATGTGACAATGATAAAAATATTAAAAAAAAAAGAAGATTAATCAAGGCTTAAAAATTCATAAATTTACAAAGCTAGAACGTCCCGATGTCCTTACAACCACATTTTCAATGTGGTTAATAATTTTAACTTCCGCCGCTGCGCCGACCGCACTGTGTTGGCGCAGTGCGTGAAGTGTTCATGTTGTCTTGTAGGCGCTATGCGTTTCACGCCGACCGCTGCTGACCAGATTGACCACACTGTTTGGCGTAATGCGTGAAGTATTCATGCAGTCTTGTAGGCGCTATGCGTTTCAAGCCAACTGCTGCTGACTGCAGTGTATTTGACGCAATGCGTGAAGTCTTCATGTAGTCTTGTAGGCGCTATGCGTTTCATGCCGACGTTCCAAAATTAAAAATTAGACAAAATTAGAAATTACTCTACTTTTACTCTCAGGAAATGAGAGATTTTTTCGCCTTTTCTCGTTTGTAATTTATTTTCTGAATCCGATTATTTTCTCTCTTTTTTTGATACTTACCTACATTCAAAAAGATTGCAAAATTTGCCACCCCCTACATTTTACCCTCATAGGCCGCGGCCCATGTGGCCACCCTATTAATCCGGCCTTGCACCACATACGTTCTTAACCGAAGCGATCCCTTTAAAACTGAAAAACGGCGGAATCGTCAGATACGCTCTTTCGGTGTAGCCGCGATCGTTATAGCGCATCGTTTAGACGGCGAGGTTGGAGGTCAGGGGGTGGGAAGGGGGGTGGTCAACAGAGACGCGGCACTGGAAGGCGCGGCGCGGTGCATCGTTTTTATGGGCGCAAAAGTCATTGTTACGGCGCAAGCGCACTCGACTGCATCCTCCGGCCAGCTGGCGCGGGACGGGGGTGCGCGGGGGGCGAGGGGGAGGGGGTGGGCCAGGCCCGGCACCTCTCAAACAACATAATTAGCCGGGTCCTTTAAGGATTTTATTATAATTAAAGCGGAGGTAAGTGCGCTCGGGTCTTTCTCGCCGGCCGCGGCCGCAGCGGCGCGGTGGACGTCTCCGGCTCAGAATGACCCTATAAACTCGGACATCTCACCCGAAATGAACTCGAGTGACGCCTCGCACCTCGACCGCGACCCCGCTCTCACACTGACCATTCGCACGAGCCTCGTTGCCGGTGCATGTCCGCGTGTGTTTCTCATGTCCAGTCCATTTCGCCGACCACACGTCTATACTGCCGTGCTCAGCAAGAACGCCGTAAATCCATCAAAATTTTCCCTCGTTTTTTGGAACCTAACATTTTTTTAAATAAAAACTATTTCACCCATGCACCTAAAATTTTCAAATTAACTTCTTGATAGTATTTTTGAAAAAAAAAGGTAAAAACGTTGTCCCCAGGTACACAAGTTTTTCTGCTAGATACACTGTTTCAGAAAAAAAATGTAAAATAGCGTTTATGGCGTTCTTGCGTTGCACGACAGGATAGAAAGCACACAGAAAAGGATCGAGTTCTTGCACTGTTAAAAATCGAGGAGTGAACTTCGGTGCCAGTGGGCTGATATTTGAAATTAATAGGCAAAGCGATAGACAAAGAAAGATATGAGGAGTATGGAGCGATCCTATTGGTTGAAATAGGTGGTTCTTACAGACCAAGAGTGAAAATGGTGAACTAACTATAGGGTCTCTCATGGGTTGCTGTTAGCCAGGCCATTACTTAATCCTTTATCCATTGCAACCACCCGCTTCTACCAATAGAATCCCTCCATATCCTTTTTGTTTTCTTTGTCTATAGATTTGTCTACCTACCAATGTCAATAATCAGCCTTCAAGGTCTGTATAGCGCCCAAAAACCCCGAGTTTAATGAATGCGAAGTAAAATTAAAACCATGAAAGCATAGGACATTTCGCAAAAAGAGTAGATGCCGCTCCTTATTAGGGTAAGTCACTCCGTGCGGGGTATGCAATAGGCTGCGCGTTCATATCACTCGGAGTTTTGGGGCGCTTCGGCACAGAATTCCCCTACAAAATTTTTAAGTGTTTTGGGTGGATCCTCAGCTTTTGCCCAATGAAATCTGGGTACGATCAATGTACCTATGTTATAGGTGAATCAGGTGAGTCAGATGAGCCAGCCAAAGAATATCGTTTCGATGGTTTAAGTCAATAGATCAGCAAAAAATAAATTGGATCCGTCTACACGCCTAGTTTTTAAGCCCAATATTAACTTGACGACGGAAGAAACTATGGTATGCATGCAGCACCACGGTGGCTGACGTAATACGCTTTGTTTTTTGAAAGGCGATATCTCCATAAAGTGGACGTGAAAATTTGGTTTTTAGAAGGGTCTTTCAATTTTTTGCTGAGCTATAATCTAAAATCTTCAAAACACGATTTTATGACCGTTGCAAGCAATGCAACCGACCCATTCCAACCATAAGGTGGATTATTTTTGAAAAATCGGGGTTCGAGTCTGTAGATCAATCATTAAGAAATATTCGTACCGAAAATTATCTTCCAAAATCTAAAAATAAAGTCGAGAATACTGTTTCAGTTTTGCTAATATTCGGCACAAGCATACCTCAATGATTGGTCTAGAGACTGAAATTTCAGTTCTCCCAAAATGCTCCACCAAACGGTTCAAATGTGAAATATAACGATCGTACTCAGACGCATAGCGCGAAAACTGAAGATTCACCTGGGTAATATTATGAAAAATACTACCGAAATAATCAACAACGTTATTACCCTTTTGGCGCTCATAGCTATGAATTCAAGAATTATGCTCGAATGTTGACCTGGTATTGCCTACGTATTTTTTTTACACCAAGTTTGCTCTCTCGAACTTTGATTTAACCTGTTGTTTATGCAAAATTAATTCAGTCTGTTTTGAATGAAAATCAGCTGACTCTGTTTCTCAATATTTTTGCGATTTTTCTTGTTCTGCCGTGTAAATTCTCACCTTGGCGACCGGCCGAGGACTTTCGCAATGGCTGATTTGGGTCAAGTATTAAGGGCCACAGCGCCTGCAGGCTGGTTATGACGATAAGAATAATTAGCGAGTATTAAAACATCCTAATTAAAACTTGCTACTAATATGACTCCTCATATCGACTTCCTTCCTTTCTCTCACCTCTTCATTTCTCGAACAAGCTAATTACGTAGATACAGGTGATGCAACGCGTTTCCTCTTCCCGACCTCCACGTCAAGTAATATTATACCATATTTTAAGAATTTTTTTATACATCTTTGATGTACACAACAATCTAGGCATCGTGGATTTTTTTTTTTTTTTTCAAAGGAAACGCGAAGAAGAAAAAATTATCTAAATAATTTTTTTCTTTAGGTTTTTGCATTCCGTGGCATTGGTTAACCAATGCCGCCCAGTACAAATTAGGATCTTAAAATCGAAAAAAAATCTATGCGAATATGATACAAACTTTAAAGCCAAAGGATAAAACAAAAAAAAAAGTATTAATGATACAAAAAATAATAATAATTATGGTGAATCCTTACTGGAAGAAAAACAGGTACAACTGAACAAAACTATCAGACGTACTGGTTTTGCTTTTGACAAAACGCCTAATTTAATAACTGTTCTCAGACGTGAACACATATAGCTCCTAAGAATCGTGAAAGCCATTCATAGTGATTAAATCTACTCTGAAGTAATAACTTGATTAGAATTAGGGCCAAATTCTGTACTTCTTGTTTCACCTCAGCGTACAGGCAAATAGAAAAATTAAAGAAAAGACCTGCAATTCTGTGACAAGGGGCACATTTTGTTTTTTATCGACACTCAACAGTATTTTACTGAGCTTGAGTAATTATTCAGACCTAAAATAGTATTGCTTCTCGCATCGGCAACTTTCTTTGAAAAATTGTCTGACATGTCATTGACGTAAACTGCTTACACGTAAACTGTTGATATTTCGATGAAATACAGATGGAAAATTCCCTGAAACTTTCAAACCTCATTAACCATTCCTTTTGTCATAGGACCTTTGGTTAGTCTGAACTTTGAAACATCACGTTCAATTTTTTTTTTGCGAGTTCAATTTGTGTTCAATGCAACGCCCAATGAGAAAGCATTTAAAGGTTAACACAGATGGGGAACACACTTAAAAGGGAAAAAAAGGAAACAAATGAAATCCATTTACAGTTTGTAGTGGAAATCTACTGTGATCCCTCTTAAGAATCCATTTTCAAAATTTCACCCCAGAATTTTACAAGAGGTCTGCAAAATTTGCCCTTTTTTATAATGCTATATTAAATCCCCCTGAATTATAGTTTAAACCATATCGATGGCCACAGAGCGAAACCACGTGACTTCGTTTGCGACGTTGTAGCCTTTCTGTCAAACTTTTTTTCCTTCTTTGGAAAACTAGCAGAACATTCAGGATAAATTACAAGCTGTATGAAGTTGGCGTGTTTTTCTTCGATTAAACTAAAAAGGAGCGCATATTTTGAAACGCCGTAATGCTGCCGTGCTAAGGAAGAACGCCGTATGAACATTCGAGAGTTGCAAAATTTCTCTTGATAAATTATGTATTTTTGACAACACTCGTGCATATTTTTCCTTGAAATTTTCAGATATCCGAAATCAAATTGTGTACAAAATTGCATGAGATTTTTGGAAAATAATATTCCCAATTTTCCCAGTAAATTCGGGTGTACTGGAAAAAAAGTCGCTTGGATCTAGAGTCCGGACTCTTAAAAAGTTTGACAAGAAAAAATACTGTTGATTCAATCGGATTGTTGCTTGGATCGAGAACCAAGCCTCTTAATGCAAGCGGATTTCGTTTTGATTCAAGCAAAAATCCGTTTGAATCAATAGTATTTTTTCCTGTCATTGTTTTCAAGAGTCTGGACTCAAGATCCAAGCGGCTTTTTTACCAGTGTTTCATCGGAGGAAACTTGGCAACGTCTGAAGGCTCATACGGCGTTCTTCCTTAGCGTGGCAGAATGGAGATACGTGTTTTCGCACTTTGGCCATCGATAAAGGGCCTTTCGCGGAAAGGAGCTGTTTAAGGAAGGACAACGAATCCGATCATATGAATACGACCCTAAGTATCGAAAAAAGGGCTTGGTCAAGCCAGACCTGGGTTCGATTTACGGCCATCGATAGCTGCTACAGATAGTTGTTTTATCAAGTGTTTAGCGAGAGATTTACTGGCGTTTAGCCTTGATTAACCGCGGGAGCGCGGTAACAACGTCATCTACCCCGGCCCCCGGGGCCTCGGGAAGGAGGGGGGGGGGTTCACCCGGACCCGGGGTCCACGGTCCCCGGACCCGGTCCTCACGCCCCATTCAGTTTTCGTCCCAATCTGATAAATTCCTCGCCACGAGTTATAGTGCCATTTCCCTCTCTCCTCGCGCCCACTACAAGCCCATTTGCAGCCCCGGCCAATAATTTATGTTCCATCACCGATCTCGCCGGCTACTCCCGCGGAAAAACCGCCTATCTCCGCGCGATCGCCCGTCGCAGTTACGCGCTTCTTCCTAAACAGGATCGTATTTTCTGACTTTTGAGCTCATTTTCTCGCCTTGACTATTGTTTAACTTACCCCCTTTTTGTCGCTCGTAACTCCGGTCTTGCGTGAGCTCTAGAGGGCGTTGAGTTAGATGGACGGGAGAGTTCACTCTCGAGTGTGAATACGGTTTTGTGTCGCGGAGGAGCGATGGGTTATCGGGCTCTTGAGCTGGACAAGGCTGACTAGCAATGAGCTACCAATAGTTAATTGCTACCGTGCGAATCCTTTCCGGAAATGAATCTTGCACGGCAATACGGGATTGTGGAATCTCGATCGTTGGAGCTGTGACGGGTATATCGAGTGTCAGATTTTCAGCTTGACACGGAATATCGATGAGGAAATTGCAGAATTTCATTTGTGACCGGATCTGTGAAAAGGGATTTTATATTTTGAGAGAAAATTTCCCTAACTTTTTGCAAATGAACAGGCGAGTTTTACCCTAGAATCATACAAAAATTAAAGGAAGTATTAGAACTGAAGTTTCAAGACAAGAACGTTTAGGTTGCGGGAAAATAAGGTTCATGTATTCGCATAGAGGTAAGGAAAATTTTCTCATGGAAGCTAAGATCCCTTCTACTTTTCACAGATCCTGTCACATTTAGTAGCCTCTCTTTTCCAAGCCCCGATTTTGAACAATCAATACAATGATCTCCATGCACCAAAAAGATCAGTGGCGTGGCGTGCTTTACGATCTATCGATATTTCCCCATTTGAAGCTGTGGTGAATATTCGATTATTAAGGTGTTCGCTGCGAACACCCTGTTTATCGATACTTTTCCATAGGTTTGAATGACCAATCAATCGATATATCGCAAAGCACGCCACGCCACTGAAAAAGATAGACAATTTACATTGCAAAGAAAAATCGCAACTTGTTTCAATTTTATTCAAACTTTCGACTAGCGAGGTGTCCCTTCAAACAGTGGATAGGCAATAAATATACCACTCCGATGCAGTAGCAATAATTTAACCATGTTTTTAAAATTTATTGCAGTCTTAGCTACTTGAGAAACTCCCATACTTAATCGGAATATTATCCCCGAAAACCCGCCATTTTTCGCCATCAATAATTCATAATCTTAGGATCCCCCTTCCACCAAGAGAGATATTTGACCACACCACCCCCCCCCCCTACCATCCTCCAACTTCGTAAATTTCCAGCCACGTAACCAGCAGCCTCAAAATCGACGCTTCATCCCTCATTCTATTCCGCTGCTTAAAAATAACGTGGCGCCATTGTAAAACGCGAGCGTGCGTGAGCAGCGAGCGCCGAGTAGGGACACTGCGTGCTGATAGGTCAGTTAACTCGGCAGATTAAGTGGCTCTTGTCCAGACGGCTCTCACCTAATATTCAATGTTTTGCAAGCAGTAGCCGTGGATCGCGATCATTGGACACTGCCTGGAGAAATATTTGCAGGATTATCGAGGATTAGCTTCCGATCAGTCGAGCCACTGGAGGGCGATTCGCGGGGGCGGAGGGCGAGGGGTGCGTCGGAGGAAGTTTTGCGAGTGCAATGGGGCCACTTATATGATTTCAGCATCTGATTGATCGGTGGCTGACGATGGGGTGCGAAAACAGCTGTAATCCTGTAATTCTGTAATCCGGTAATCCAGTCGCGGCTAACCGGAATCCGCAACGGGCAAACATCACGTTCTAATGCTCTTTCACCTCGGTTTGTGCAGCTCGCCGGATAAGCACTTAAACTCCGTTAATATTATCTTAATCCTCGTTCTCTGCTCCATTATCTGACGTTAATTGTCAAATTAATGACGTTGGATTTACGAGTGCACGCTTGGGAACCACTGCCAGAGACAATATATTTTAGAGAGCCCCGCAATGACTGCAAGCGATGGAGTCAGAGCAATTTTTCTTAGAAATTGGCTGAAAAAGTATACGCAAAAAGGAAAAACCGAAATTTTATGTTAATATGGAAAGTAGGACATAAAGTAACTTAAACGTGCGGTTAATGTTTTTCGGTCAGTTTTTCTTTGGGCGAAATATTTCTTTCTTTAGGTCAGATTATTTTTTTTCACCAAATCTTTGAGTTGTAAATTTGCAACCTCGTCAAAATTAGATGCGAGCTGCCAGGATCTTGAAAATATATACATCAGTCCAATGGGACACATTCTTCATGTCCTGATGTCTCAGAGGAGCCTATACGAGCTACGGGTTTGATCGATTCAGCCAAAAATTTGGTTGATCGACCAAGTCCTTTTGGTCGATCTGACCGAAGTAACGGGTGGTGATAGAGGGTAAGCTACCACATCTGTTTGGAATTGGTTTAGAATTTGACCGTGTATTCAGACATTTACATGCAAAGATTTATTTTAAAAGGTGCGCTCTCTCCCATATTCATGATTTATCATTTGCCGAATTTTATTTGAATTTATGCTCAGCAGGTTGCTCGTTGACCATCGTTAGGCGAAAAAGAGCATTGATCTCCGACTTTGACTTATACCTCACTCTATTATATTGCTCAGATTGTTGGGGTGAGGTTCCTAAATATATGTTCCCTGATGCACAGGCACGGAGAGTGCTGTAACTACGAAGAGGAGTCGTGCTATTCGAATTTCCTGTTTGTCGCAATTGGCAACGAGTTACTGTCTCTTATTTCTCCCTCGCAGAGGGGCGCTCGAAGCACTGCAATGACGACTACCGGGTTCAATGAACATGATTTTGACTCGTGTTCAGGAAATAGTTCAGTTTGTAAAACCTGCTCATTCATCGTGAGATTGGATGTAGGACAACGGTTTTACAATGCGGGTTTAACACTCGTCTGAGAGTTGATTTTTCGAACGCTTGTTTCGCCGCGTGCCCTTAATGCTCCTCACCCCCCCTCCCCCGTGTTCTTTCATTTACTGATTCACGCAAGGGTGAGGAAAAGGGTACACACGCGATTGAATTCCTGCCCTAGTAACACAATGACACTTGAAATATGTTTTCGAAATATCTATAAAAAGGATGAAATTTTTCGCAGATTTTTATACCTCTGAAGATAGGGCACGGAGCCTTGAAATGCATCTACAATAAAATTCAATATTTGGTACGCACTCCACATGCAAAATGAAGTATACTTAATCATGAGTATCAAAGAGTGAGAAATGAAAATTAAAAAAACTTTACAAGGTGGAATAACTAAAATATTTCGACAATGACTTTCAGGTATTTAAGAAGGTAAATTAAGGTGACATGGATGCATTTTTAAAATGTTTCTGAGTCACAGTTATGTCATTTTCAAAATTTTTAGGAGCCCTTAAGACAGTAATAGTTTCAATGTAATTTTTCGAACTTCAAAATCATTTTTGACGAGTTTTGTAAAAATTTGTTTGAAATGTATAAAAAACAATCATTAAATACATATTTCTGTCAACGGATTGACCCAACATTAATAGTATAAATTAATATTTTTAACTACTAAAACTTATCAAAACCACTTACATTGACAAAGTACAAGGATTCATCACATGAATGTAGTCAAATAAGAAAAAATAAGTGAAACCCAATAATAAATAATTCATGAGAAACTTTATCATTCAGTGTTGGTATGAGAATTCGCTGATAATACCGATTTTTTTGTTCCTGCTTCATAGGCATTGCGCATGTCAAAAATCACCCATCATCAAGAATTTTATAATGGCGTCGTTTGTCATAAGTGTTTAAATCTTTCTCTTTTCATTTTTAAAACGCTTTTAAAATTGGAGTTTCTTCGTTTCTAGGTATCACTTCTTTCTCTGCACGATGTAACACTAAATAATGCTAATTAAACGGTAGATTTACTGCTGGTAATAACAAACAATCAGGAATCTAGTGACCTTCAACATTCTTATTAATCCACGCAGTGTAGAGACATTTAAGGCCCATAGTGCAAGATACACCAAGTTGTTGAATCAGGAGTCCATACACGTTTTTTATTCTGTTGCATTGTGCAATGTCACCCCCGATGCACACAAATCGCCACCTCTTTTTTCACTGGCGACAGAGCGTCGAGGGCGTCGCGACGCCTGCGCTTAGGGGTGGGTCTCTCGATAGGGTAGTCGGACGCGGCAGGGGGAGGGCCTTGCCTCTGAAACTTGGAGGAATTCAATTAATCCAATAATATATTGAGTTTCGACTTTTGATACGGAATCAGCCGTCAGCCGTAAACCCCTTCCTCCCAACTCTCTGTCACCGCTAGATAAACCCCGTTCCGTGCAACCCTATTCAACCTTATTCTCACTCGCGTGTTGGCACTAAACCGTGCTTTGAGCTATGTCAACACACCAACACATAGCCGTGGAGGTTGCCACGCTCAAAGGAATTATCACCTGGTGTACAACTAAGGAAATCCGCCACATGAATAATTGAAAGTCGCCAAATTTCCCTCAACAAAGTATTTATTTTTCAGAAAAATTATAAATATTTTTCACTAGAATTTTCAAAAAATGTAGATTAAATTGTAAACGAAAAATGGAAAAAAATATTCACAGGTTTCCTGAAAATTCGCAATTTATCGAGGGAAATTTGGCAACGTTTGAAAGCTCCAACTTCGTTTTTCCCTAGCTAGACAGAATGCACCTCCTGCTTGTGTGGAAAAAGAGCACATTATTGCAATATTACAGCTTTTCTTGGCCATCCCTAAGTAAAAATATTCGTTGAAAAAGGAAATGAGTCGAATGCGATGGGTGCAATTTAACTCGTGGCAACATAAATGGCATGGTTGTAATTTAATTTTTCTTCAATAAATATTCTGCAGAGTCTGATAAAAATCTCACCACGCGTTAATTTTTAGTCGCCCAATTGAGCGAACGCTTTAACGCCCGTCTTTGAGGGTTCCTGTGCAACTCAGCTGCCTCAACCCGAAAATTTTCACCAGAACACGGTCGCTTTTATTGTCACAGTAAAAATTTACTATGGGACATGGCTTATCGTTCTCTTGACGTAACGAGCCATTTGCTCATTGTAGCTCCAGGGATTGTCGAAGAAAACTATCTACTTATTGTGAAAATGAACCCGATTTCCTCATTAACTAAGAGCGTAAAACAGCGATTTAAAAGACATAAGTCTTTACTAGACAACACTCTGAGATTTTTTGGCGATTGTGTTCATTGCGTTCTATTTTTTCATCAAGTCCTATTTCTTCGCGATCGTAGTGTAAGAAATTGGATCAAATTCGAAGAATTATACGTCGGCATGTTTGACGCTTTTAAAACTACCAATTTTTTCGTTAATGTGATACAAATATAATGAATATTTTTACCCCAACACTTTTATACTTGATAATGACTCGGAACCAACAGTAAAATTATTGTAAATTCATCCAGGAGCGATGAAAGCCCTAGAGTTTCGAAGTGTGCGATGCGACGATATATTTCAAATTTCATTCAAAACAATTTAATTTTTAGGAATGACTATGAACCGAAGTCGATTCGTTTTTTTTTAAAATCGAAAACGCGCTCAAGATCGGTAGACTGCAAGGACGCTCCTTCATTACTGCGATGCTACTATTCCTGCTCGGAAGAGGTCGTTTTGCCTACCTTGAAAAGTGAAGGCGAATGCTTATTTTATTCGTCATTCGTTAACTACTATTACTTTTCGGTTCGCGGGTGCTCGTTTTGCATACCTTGTCAATTGAAGGCGAATGCATTTGATCGTTAATTAGAACCAACTATTTCCAAATTCTACTCATCTAATTGTCAGACAGGCTTATCTGGGAGATGAACCGTACTAGAATCTGACAAATCTGGCACCTCCCGACACGGAGGTGTAAACCTGCCTGCATGTGATGACAAACAAAAGTCACGTGCTCGTAACGATAATAGTGCAATGTTGTAAATGAGAGCAGTGCTTTGAAGAAAAACAAACGAAACTGAATGAGGCGGTAGCCAGGTTCATGGGTCAATGGCGAACGGCGGGTCGGACAGGCGGGTTGACATGCAATGTCTTCGTTCCTGGATTTGAAGCAGATCCACTCACGGTTGCGTGAAATAACTTGCTAAGAAGCCGCTTACGAGAAGGTATCAGCTATTTCTTCTTTAAAGTCATCCTACTTCATTAGACAAAGTAGGAAAAAGAGCTCTTGTGCGAAGTAATATTGATATCAAAATGGCATGTACAGTGGACTCTCGATAATTCGAAATTGAAGGGAATCGGTTTTTTCTTCGAATTAGCGAGGTTTCGAAATAAAGAGAGTTCGAATTAAAGAGATTCATGCGGAGGGATTTCGAATTAGAGAGGGTCGAATGTAGAGAGGCAAATGGACGGATTTATACGTCAAAAGGAACCAAATATATCAGTTTATTTCTTTACGGAGGTGAAAATTACACTAGGTTATTATCCAGTATTAATTATTTATATTTAATTTTAAAATTATTAATTACATGTTTACATTTTGACAATCCTATCAGCTCTTTCAGACACCCAGGTACATAAACAGTTGACTTCGAATTGTAGAGGGAATGTACCGCCTTATTTTGATTTATAGAGGGAAGACCATATTTACTTCCCACACTTCGAATTACAGAGAGAATTTTCGTCGCAATTTCGAATTATAGAGGGTCGAGCCAGCTTAAAAATTTCGAAATAACATAGTTTGCAGCGGGCCGATTGTTGGAATTGATAGACAAAGCGATAGACAAAGAAGACAGGGAATATGGGGCGATCCTATTGGTTAAAATTCGCGGTTCTAATAGACTGAGGGGGTTGATTTTGGACTATCTATAGGTCTATCGTGTGTTGCTTCTAGTTATTCTATTATTACCTACGACCTTTGCCGATTTGCAACAACCCGCCTCTATCAATAAGACACCTCCATATCCCCTTTTACCTTCTTTGTCTATAGCTTTGTCTATCAATTAAAATAATCAGCCCGCTTGAGAACAATTATATTATGTGCTTATCTGTTTTAAAGTTTGCAGGGGCGCACTGAAAAAAATGTCTTTGGCTTAATCATGATGATTCTTGAATTTGTCACTAAGAATTTGTTTTATCTTGATTTAAGCTGACTTTTTATAGATATAGGCGAAGTAATGCTTGGATTAAGCAAAAAAGTAGTTTATATGAAGCAGCAAAATTCTTGATCTAAGAAAAGATACTTCTTGGCGGCAAATTTAAGATTTTTTTTTTTCAGTGTTCAGCAACAAAATCCTGTGCATGCATCCGTAGGAACTCGAAAGTTTCTACTTCATCCCTATACATCCAACTGGAAGTAATTGACTCTGGAAAAGAAGCACCTACCAGTACAGACTGCCATTAAATTTCCTAGTTTTTCCTCGGTCGCTGGGGATGGGGAAGCCGGACAAATTCGCATTTATATTCAATCCAATCTTACCATGACCACTCTATGGTTTTATCTCCCGTTGTGTCCGGCTCTGATTCCTCCCACCCTCGACAGCGACCCGCCTCACAGTGGATCGATTCAATAGGAGAGGTCGGACAAAATTTGGGAACTTTAAACTCGTACAACTCCGTTTATACGAAACTTTGAGGCTCTGAAAGTGGTTTCTCTAGTTTTCTCGTGAAATTATCTTCTTGAGGCACGCCTTACAGGACTGGATCTAGGGGATGGCCACATGGGCCGCGGCCCATAGCGGCAAATTTAGGGGGCGGCAAATGTTGTAATTTTTTTAAATATAGGTATAAAAGAAATCGAATCCAGAAAAAAAATTACAGACGAGAAAAGGTGACAAAATCTCTCATTTCCTGAGAGTATAGTAATTTCTAATTTTCTCGTGTTTTGGTGATACAAGAGACAGCACCTTTAATTAGTCGAGTTAAGAGAGAAACCAAACACGCAATTTGGCCTGGAAAGGCGCGGCGCAGAGAGCAATGATGACAAGGACTTGAGATAAAAAGGAGAATCCCTCGGCGTGGCGGTCGGCGTGAAACGCATAACGCCTACAAGACTGCATGAATACTTCACGCATTGCGTCAAAGACAGTGCGGTCTGCAGCGGTCGGCGAGAAACGCAAAGCGCCTACAAGACTGTAAGAATACTTTTTGTCTCTGTAAATGTGTTTTGCCGAAGTTTTTAATGTGAGTATTGGAAAAGCAACTTACCAAACAGGAGACTTAATATTATTGCAATTTGATTTATATTTCTTGCTCACCTGAAATCAAATAAAACAATTATTTAAAAACAGTAAATTGTATTCTCAGAAAGTAAATTGAGAAAAAGGTCATTTCTAAGATTTCATTTCCTCTGAGCACATTATTCAATAAAGGAGAGCTCTTATTGAACATTTCAGAACCCTCTGCATGCGCTACCTTCTTAACATTTTGATCAGAGTAAATAAAATCAAATAGTATACCCTTCTGTTGCCGCTGAACGCCGGGCCGCAGACCTATGAGAAAATGGCGTATTTAAAATTCGGGGTTCGCAACCCTCCTGTAAAATTTTGAGCCAGCCCATCCCTGTTCTTGATCCACCTCTAGCAGAATTATGAAATCTATGATCAGACCGAGAGACAGCGCGCCATGGCCGGTTAATTCATGATTCGGCGTAAGAGAATTTCTATTTTCGAATGATCTTGCAAAGAAGTATGTCGGAAGGTCGGATCATGGTAGACGAATTCTGCCAAAATGAGCGTTTTAGGCAGACAGAGATCAATCGGGTAGAAAACGGATTTAAAAAAAGGAAAATCCACCAAGAGCTGATAGCGAAGCAGAGACAATATATTTTAGAGACCCGCGCTTCTATTTTCAATATGGTATAAAAATTACTCCCCCAAAGGGTTGAGCAGTTGGTTCAGCAATCCTAATCTGATTTACAGAAGCTCGCCTGGCAGTGTGGTTGCCCCGACATTCATCAGTTATCACGAATTTCAATTAATTTTTTGCTCAACAAGTTGCTCATCTCTCATCATTCGGCGAACTGTGGCGCTGGCCTTCGGACTTAACTTTCGCTTCATCCGATTACATTGGTCGCATTGCAGTCACGTGGTTTCGCACTCTGCCGTGCCAAGGAAAAACGCTGTATGAACATTTGAATCATGCCAAATTTCCTCTTTAAAAAATATTTATTTTTGAAGAGTGGTATGAATATTTTCCCTTGAAAAAACCTCAATTCAAATTACGAACAAAATTCTGGGGAAAATTAGAATGAAAAGCATTTCCAAATTTTACAGCAAATTCGTGATCTTCCAAGGTTTGGCAACGTATAAAGGCTCATACGGCGTTCTTCCTTAGCACGGCAGTACTATGACCATCGATATTGCCTCCGATCGGATGACGGGATGATAATTCACCTTTAGCGTCCAGCCTGCAAAGAGCCTTACAAACGAGGGCCTGCAAAGTGGCACTAATTGTTTTATTTCTCGGCCATTTCTGCACAAAATTCCTTAAATATCTCAAGATCTGATCTTTGGTAGGTCCCAAACCTATCGGTTACCTTCAAAAGCTCTGTGTCCACTCGTCAAAATGGCGTCAAAATGGAAGTTTAAAGTGAGTCGATAAATACGATCAGTTCGCGATTGTTCATCATCAAAAAAGAGTCGCGCCGCTCTATTTTGAGGTGCAACACTCATCAATCGCATCGAGTCCCAACTTTGAGCCTCTCATCATTGAAATTGATTCACTTTGAGCTTCCATTTTGACGCTATTTTGACGAGTGGAGACAGCGCTAAAGATTGTCGGGCCGACGATCATTGAAAGCCAACAGTCAACAATTCCATCGATGAGCCTCTAGTTTGTATGTGGGCTAGACGTTCAAATTACAATGCTTCAGGCGGATCGGAACCAATCAGGTGAAAATCAGATTAAACCAATGAAAATCCGCCAAGAACCAATTGCCAAACGCGTGGACTCGCGGCGTGGTGCGATGAGAATATCATGACGAGCGAAGATTATGACGTCACCTCCTCGGTGGCCGTATCGTGCTAAGACGTTGCATGTCCAGTGTTTGATTATTGGAGTGATAAGATAGCATGACGCGACGCGACGTGACGCAACAGTCGTGGACGCTCGCGCTCGGGCATTGACATCCTGCCGACACGAAAACCACGCTGGGCCTCCAACTTGGAGCTTGGAAGTGGTCAAGGGAAGCGCGGAAATCAGGACACCCACGCGCCGCGTCTTCAGGGCGAGCTTTCCCGCAGCCACGTTCGTTCTTGAAACTCTTCCGCTCTTTTCCGAATGACCTTGATCGGCAAAGCCACATCTTTCAGCAGACTGGTTGTTGAACTTTATAGACAAAGCGATGGACAAAGAGGACATAGGGAGTATGGAGCGACCTTATCGGTTGAAGTGGGTGGTGCCAATACTGCCGAGCTAAGAAAAATGCTGTATGAACCTTTAGACGTTCCTAAATTGGATGTATTTCTACCAAACGGAACTAAGCGCCGTAGGGGAAGGAGGGGAGAGACGGGTTTGGGTTGGCGGGTGGTGCGGAACGTGATACTCGTTTCGTCCTATACTCGCAATGCTTTTCCATGGCGCTTAGTTCCGTTTGACAGAACGCGCTATCCGGGATTCTAAAATCCTCAAAAGGAACTTAGTTTGGCGCTCAGTTCCGTTTAACAGGAATACGTCTAATTGCCTTTGGTAAAGCACTAATTTCTTTGTAAGATTACGAATATTTTTTTTTTTTTGCAATTTCACCTAAGGTACCTCAAAATTTCAAGGAAAAATATTCACAACTTTCCTTAAAAATGAATGTTTTATCGGAGGAAAGGCAACTCTCGAATGTTCATACGGCGTTTTTCCTTAGCACGGCAGAATAGAGCAAGGAAAAATGTGATGGACTAACTATATAGGATCTCTCGTGTGTTGCCGTCAATTATTAGTATATGACCTACCTCATTTGTCCACTGCAACCCCCCCCCTTCCAACCACCACCGTTAGTTATGAATATTTTTCGTTGAAATTGTCATACTTTTTAGGTCAAATTACGAACGAAATCCTCCCAAAATCGGAAGAGAAATATTAACAAATTTTCCTGAAAACGCCTTTTTTGACATCGCCTGATGGCTCATACAGCGTCCTTCCCTAGCACAGCAGATTAGGAAATAGCTAGAAACTCGGGCACTTTCCGAATGTGATGGCAACGCATCAGGAACAGGGCTGACTGTAAACGGAGCGCATGAGCTGCACCGGACGGGATGAAACTGAAAGTGTGTTATTAGGATAGTTTCCGAAGATTTGCGGAGGGGTTGAGTCTGGACGTCTGGCTCGTCCGGAGGCCGAAGCCGTGGGGAGCCCCGGAAATTCAAGGTTTTCAAGGAGGGAACATTTGACACTCCCGTCAGATGGTAGCCGAGCCGGACCGGTGCGGTGGCTCGGTGCCCTGTCCGCTGCTCTTGAAAAAACTCGTATGAGCATCTCAATATTGCCGATTCACCTCGATAAAATGTTTATTTTCGAGGAATATTTTCCTGAATATAATTAAAATAATAATAACGGTATAATTTTGTGGATATTTTCCTTTGGAATTTTCAGATAGTCTGGTGTCTTAAAGCTGCGAATATAGCTCAAAGAAACGAATATATAGCGAATATATGAACAATAGAGAGGGGATAAAAACATGGGTTAACAAGGCTAAAACATTTTTTAAAAAACACAAAAAAGAACATTTATGTACGAAAAAGGAAATTAAATAAATTTGAAGGAATTTTTCGTGCGGAAATTTTCTTTTTCCGTGTTTTTTACAGCTGAAAATGAGCTGATAGCAGCTCAAAACGTCCTGCCTTTCAGTGTTTTTTTTTTTTTTTTTTTTTTTAGCCTTGTTTATCCGGGTTTGAATAAACTTCTCTAAAATTGAGATAATAAATATTTACAAGATCCTCGGTAAGTTCGGGAAATTTGGCAACGTCGAAAAGTCCATAAGCCGTTTTTCCATTGCACAGCGGTATTGGAACTCCTTCGTCCATCCGCTAAGAGCGTATGGCTAAACCAGGCCCGCGCCATCAACAAACATTCTACCTGTCGATCGTCGACCTCTGCTTACCGTGCGAGGGAAAAATGCCGTAAGAACTTCCAGGTGTTGCCAAATTTCCCCTTTTGAGATATTCATTTTGAGGATTTTTCCTTTAAATTTTCAGATACTGCAGACTAAATTACGAATGAAATTTTCTTAAAATATTTGGAGAAAAATATACAGAAGTTTTTCTAAAAATTCGTGTTTTATCGAAGCAAATTTTGCAACGCGAGAGGGCTTATACGGCGTTTTTCCTTAAGCACGGCGGTGTTGTGCTGATTCTTTCACGGATGTGGCGTTACCGTTACGACGGCGGCAAAAGTGACGCAATCCAAAGTTTGCATTATTTAGACACGTGCGGTCAGAAGCGTATTCACATGTAATGTGGCAACCCTGTAGTCCTCCGCTATGTTTTTATAATATTTTTAGAATATTTAAGCGATATTTTGAAGGCAGATTATTCAAAAGAATATTCTTAATGATAAGAATAAGGAACAAACTTTAGAGGAATTTCGCGGAATTGCATACCTCGGATTCCCAATTGATGGCAGTAACGAAAAACAATTCTGGCAAAATAGCCAGATCAGACCATTTTTAAAGAACGCGCACTCAATTTTCCTTTTTTTTGAGGAGAAAAAAAACGTGCGCATACTGAATTTTTTATTATAGAATACCACTCTTCCTACGTAAAAATCAGTTTTTCTGCCGAAAAAACGCGCGCCGCTGAAAAAAAACTGTGGAGTGAAAAATTAAAGAGCATGAAATAAGATTCCTCTTTACGAACGGAAAACATTCAAAATGTGCACCTGCTTCTACTTCCACTTTCTATTGATTCAAGTCCAACGCTGTGAAAATAGTCGAAATGCAACTTAAGAAACTTCAAAAATGGAACAAATCGACGAGTCATGTGTCGTTGTCTCAAAATCGTTGCCTGTTCACCTTTGAACGTGTCTGGAATGGATTTGCTTAAAATTTAATCATATAATGCTCACACTCCGGTTCAAACTCACTATAACCTGATGTGCTGCAAAAAACTTCCCAGAATGAGATTCACTGTTTTACAGACTCACTTTTCCATTATGATTTTTTTAAAATCAATTTAAAACTGAGACTTCAATCATTCTCTGCGTCAAAGGTATGCATGTTCTAGTAGGTTTTACCGGTGAAGATTATTTTTTGCTGCAGTACACTGAGCAGAGGGGAAAACATGTCTGACTGAGAGAAGGTCAAAGACTTGGCAATTTTGACATTTAATGTGAAGGTTCATGGCAGTCTTCCTGCATTTTGTCTTTTCTGGATGTCTGCGGACGGATCAAATCTTCTGTTTCCCTTCACTAACGATAAGTGCCTAGGCTGCAAGGCTTGAAGGAACTTTAAATTACATTCTGTTATCAATCCTCGAGGGATGTTTATGAATTTGCAACCCCTGAAGAATAAAATCAACCATTTCTAAGGCATGATCAGTGTACAAAAATCAAGCTTTGGTCATCGCCTGACATAGACACTCGTTGGTAGATTAGACTCATACTTAATCTTATATTGAGGTAAGAGGCTCAGCTTTAAAACCCTTCTTAAGGTGACTCCGTGTATAAATACACTGGTGATACACTGACATTCAGAGACCTTTGGAGTAGTTAGACCACAACATGATAAGTGAATTCCTGATGATAAACGAGCCAGAGTGGAATTTTGAGGCTTCCTGGAATTTGAAAGCCTCGATAATTTCGAACGGTGCAGGTGCTGGTGAAACTGCGAGGAGGGAAAATTATTAATTAGTAGTGAGAACTTACAGCTAATTTGAGAATGCACTTTGAAACATCGACTTTACAGAGATCGAACGAGGGCTCACGAACACCGAATTGGATATTCTTTAAAGAGATGTGATTAAGATAGGTAAATAAAAACTATGTTAACAAAAAATCAAGAGCCTCTAGTGACTTGAAATATTCCAAGCTCATACAATTCGCAAGAGGATGGAAAGCAACGTTTATTTACGAATGGATCGTATTCGATAGAGATTTGATGTATTGATTGGTTCAAAACATCAGAACATAACCTCAAGTTAAAATTTAGGATTTAGGTTGGGAAAAGCTGGAAATGAGAAAATTCTTAACAATTTCACATTTCATTGCCTTATGATCTTAGGAATAAGAATTCTATCATAAAAAACCTGTTCCCTCAGAAAACTTAATCGACTTTTGAGCAGGCTATGTACACACGTTGAACCAGAAAATCTCACCTGTTTGACGTATCGAATACGATCTATAACGCGAATGTGAACACGTTGGAACTTCCAATCCCATTGGTTCCCGCCAATTCTAGTAACGCGCGCGGGAAAATACACAAATTGACGCGCCAGCTTTCAAATTAGCGGGGACCACTCTGGTTGAGCGCACGATGAAATCGGCACCGTACTAGGTTTTTTCTCAGTTGTTTTAGGTCGCACGAAGTTAAAGACCGCGGGACTGAACAGAGATACGACCCCCCGGAGTCTGAATTTTATGGTCCCGAGGACCTCCTCCCCCCTCCCTCCGCCACTGGGTGAGGGGGTTCTCGCCCCTAAAAGTTAGGGTTCCCGATCGAATTGCGATTGAATTGTATTCGAATCGAATAGTGCCAAAATCTCTTTTCACACTGACCCCTAAAAATTCAACCCACTTCATGAGGCCCACACATTCAGGCCCACTTTAAGCCAAAAAACGACCCAGTTACAATTTCTTTCTGGTCTCAAAATTGACGTAGATTCTCTCAGAGAAGACGGTATTACAGGGAATCGACCTCAAGAAATCCGAATTTTATGGTACCGAAGCCCCTCTAGCTTCGGAAGGCAAACCGGGGGGGGGGGGGGAGGCTCGATTTTAAAAGTCGGGGCTCCTTTCACAATCGCAAATGGATTGTATCCAAATTAAAGAGTGCAACTTTAAACCTTAATTGACCCCAACAGTTCAAATTGACCCATTGATTAAGATCCAGTTGCGGGTGCATGGTCTGCGAAGTATCGTGCGTGTAATGTTGTTGCAAAATCTTTCTGAGAATAAAAAAAAAAAAAAAAAAATATATACACTCTTCTGATAACCATTCCTGACGCAACGACACCACCCGCTTCTATACTGATAGGATTGCTCCATTTTTCTTGTGTATTCTTTCTCTATCGCTTTCTCTATCAATTGCAATAATTAGTCTGCTAAACTGAATAATCAAAGATCACTCTCTAAATATGCGTATGCTGTCTTGATCGATCTCTCTCTCTCAATCTGCCTCTAACATTAAATATACCAGCAATAATTCACCGGTGGATCTGATCGAAAGAAGGAGGAACTGGATCTACAGAAAGAATGATCAGGAACTGGAAACTGAGGCCAAATGAATCGCAGTTCGCAGTGGATGAGAAACATTCAACGGGCCGACCGAGTCCCTGTCACATGCGTGTACAAGGCCAAACCGCATAAGTTACAACGGAAGTCCCTCGTAGATACGTTGTTATTGCATGACGGCAGGAGAGAGAGCTCTAGGTTACATGGTCGATTCGGTCGGCTACTTCGCGTGTCGCGTGTCCATAACGCGCCCGCTACCTCTCCCTCTCCTTTCCCATCCCATCGGAGCAGCACCTACTCTCCTAAAACCCGGGATCTCACCACCCTCTGGTTATTAATTTGGAGAGTAAACACTGCCGGGCCTTTCGTCTGACAATGCCAGCACGCGCGATCCTCCAGAGCCACGTTTCGTTTGAATTTCAACGTTATTCGAATAAATTTGTTGTGTGCATCCCTCATTAGGAGGCCATGAATTCAGCGGCGTACTCATGTTTCTTCCTCAAACAGCTCCTTTCCTGCACTAGAGTCCCTTTATACTGAGAATAAAGACAATGCGAATCCATTTCTGCAGGCCGATTATTGAAACTGCTGGACAAAGCTGTAGACAAAAACGACAAAAGGGATTTGGAGGGATCCTATTGGTGGAAGCAGGTGGTGGCAATGGACATAGGAGGTAGGTAATGAACTAACTAACGGCAACCCACCAAAGACCCGACAGTTAGTCCATCATTTTCTTCCTTAGTCTATAAGAACCAACCATGTCAACCAATAGGATCGCTCTATACTCCCTATGTCTTCTTTGTCCATCGCTTTGTCTATCAGTTTCAATAATCGGCCCGCTGATTGGTTCCCGTATTTTAGACCTTTACAGTGTCACGAACGGGAATTAATATTACACTCTCACCAATTGCAAAGATTATAAACCGAAATGGCGATTTGTGTAATCTTTATTCCCGTTTGTGACATCCATGAGCCGCGTTGTCTCAGCTCTCTCTATTAAAGGACTCGAGAATAAATTTGTTGTGCGGGTTTCAGGAAGGAGCTGTTTCAGAAACGATTTTGAACACAGCTTAGCATTTACTTCTGTGCATTAATTTGATTCTACAAAAGGAACAAAGTCGAGGCTAACGTTCCCGATCCATTTCCTCATTTTGAACTTTCCAACGCAAAATTGAGCTCCGTGCGGCCAATTTCCAAGATACTAAATAGCCTCCTCCACGATAATTGAAAATGCGGCCGTAAATGACTCTTGACTGAAATTCCACGTCACTTAACTGAGGAACTACCGCAGTATATCTGATAGACTCATGACAGTCGGTTTCTTTACATACGAATGCATCGACGAAACTTGCGGTTCGTCGTAAAGGATATTTTAGTCATAAAATCTGTCGTTATATACGTTCGCGGATCGCATGCGCGTAAGGAGCGCAGCCCTATAGCTCGGAATCAAGAGAGATATTAAACTGTGCCTTATTGCATCGCAAAAAACGTAAGCCCCCCCCCCCTCTCATGACCATTAAGACCATCCTTCTTGACGATGTCGCAAGATTGTCCGGCAAAGTTGAGTGCCTAGAGCGGACATGGAACGACGAAACTCATGGGTCTAGAAATTATTATAAAAAACTTTGATTCAAACAGAAAAAAAATTGAAAGAGAAGAAAAAAGGGAAAATAATCGGTATCATAATGCTTCTAGGTAATTTATACATTTTTAGTGGTTTAAGAGAATTTGTTAGTTTTTAAAGATTCGTAACCGAATATTTGAAAAAGGACCGTATCCACCAAAAGGATATTTCCGTAACTTTTTGTTAATGAATGAAGGAAGAAGGAAATCTGGAAATTTTAGGGCAGGTTTGCCCCTAAAATGTGTCAGATTGAAGAAGATATTAATCTTCGAAGGTCCAAGACAAAAAGTCTTAGATTGTAGTATAACGTCGTTTAAGTGCTTGTAAAAAGTTAGGGAAATCTTTCGCCCGGAAAATAAGGTCCCATTTCACAGATCCAGTCATGTCTAGAATTTTTATAACTTCGGAATGTAGGAGAGATTTTTGGGACACTTAGAACATTTTTAATCAGATTTGGATTCTGAAATTCTAGAAAAGTCTCTCGGATATCATTTGTTGGCGGACAAATGTTAAAAAAAGATAAATTTTAAGTTTACGAATGTAAGGTAAGTTGACTCCGGTGGTTGTGAGCCAGACATTAAAATAACGGAAAAATTTTGCTAAGGTACTGATTCCACTTTAATTTGGAGAAAAAAAGGAAACATCGCGACTAGAAATGCATAAAACTAAACAAATAAAATAAAAAAAAAATGAAATAAAAAAAAACCTTACGGAAACCCTCCATTTATTAAAGCCGCGAAATTCCGCACGCAAGGATTGATCGCTTCACTCCTCTCCCGCACGTTCTGAAAGTTGCAAACATTTCAGGACTCTAACAATAAGACACATTTTTTTCATCGCGGCAGTCGATGAAATTAAGTTAATGGTGCCTATTTTACTGACGTAGACTTTGGTCTTTTGTCAGGCGGAAATTTTGAATTGTCAAAAAAAGAAGAAAAAAAAAACCGCTAATTATTCACTTGTTAGTGAGTTTCGGAATTTTACGATGTGTCCGCCGCGCCGTCTACTTGAAATTTTGATGAGTAAACAATATACTGCGATGTTTGAAATGGAAAGAACCACAATTTTTTACCCATTCTAAAACCACGAATCGTGAATGGGCATACGATGTGCAAATGAACGGAACTAGGAACTTTTTGTAGAGTATCCCTGGTAAAAATTGGCAGTAGAATCTGTGTTCCAAAATACCATAAACCTATAGCCGGCTGTAAAATTTCCAATAGCTTCTGTAGCCGGCTGTACAATTTATTTTAGCCTTTTATAGCCGATGGCGATAAAGCAACAGCCAGGCGATAAAGTTTATGCTAAACGTTACAAAATACGGATACTAAGACTTAGTTAGTTTTTGGACTGCCGCTTTCTTTTTGTGTCGTAGTATCTTGATTTATTTTGCGAGGAAAGCCCCGTACTTTTGAAGGATGCCTGTCATTCTTAATAAGTTGGAGCACGTTCAATTTCTCATGATACTGTGCAATACCTCTGGTGTGAAATAGTTGCTTCAGACGCCGTGGCACGCTGCGGCGCGGCAGGCGGGCAGCCAGCGCGGAACGCGCATTGGCCCCTACAAACCTAACAGGGATACTTCACGCGTTGCGCAATGCGTGAAGTATCCCTGTTAGGTTTGTAGGCGCCAGTGCGTCGTCCCTCCGCTTTGTGTTAGGCTCCAATATTTAATCTCAGTCGGCGTCAGCGTTTTTCAACTCATGATTTTGAAATGTTTGCACACTCTGTGTGGATCACTGAAAAAACGAGATTAGGGCTGGGCCCTAGAATTGCTTCACCTCCACCGCCACAGGGGCAGGCCCTGCGTGGGTAAGGCCCAGCCCTACCTGGACAGGGTCTACCTCTTACCAGGTAGGGCTGAACCCTGAAGCAGGTAGATTTGGGCTCTACGCGCGCCGGGCCTGCCCCTATGGCGGTGAAGGTGAAGCAATTTTACCTACCCGGTTAGGGCTGGGACCTTCGGTGCAGGTACCAGCCCTAAACTCGTTTTTTCCGTGATTGTTCTCATTTTAATTGATGAAAAAAAATATGTTTTAATGGAAATTATAATGTGTGTTTTGTAAATATTAAGGTAGTTCCGTAACAAACTTAATGATTTCCAAAGCACACGAATTTCTACACAATTTCTTATAGCCTTCTATAGCCAATGGCGATAAAGTGTAAAGCCCGGCGATAGGAACTATAGCCCGACTGCATACTTTTTTATAGCTTCGTATAGCCCGGCTATATGATTTGCTCCGCTTTCTACGGCCAGCGTGATGTTCAATAGCCTTCTTTAGTTGGCTATAAGAACTCCTATGGTATTTTGAAACGCAGCTCCTATCGCCAATTTTTACCAAGGATTCCATCAAGGGTGTCTTCTGGGACACTAAAAGACAGCCTTCCTGGCCGGTGGGTATGGATTCGATCGACATGGATAGAACGGAAAATAAAAACGTGGATTGATCGACGTGGTTCGATCAACACAGATTCGATCGATTCAACAGTTTGTCGATCGATTCACGGAGTTTTCGATCATATCACGGAGTTGTCGATCAATTCACGGAGTTGTCGATCAATTCACGGAGTTGTCGATCGATTTACGGCTTTGTCGATGGATTCACGGATTTGTCGATCAATTCACTGTTTTTTCCGTCGACTCACGGGTTTTGTCGATTGATTCACAAACTTGTCGATTGAATCGCGGTTTTGGCGATCGATATACTGATTTTTCGAACAATTCACAAATTGTTCGATCGAGTCACAAAGTTTTCGATCGATTCACGGTGTTGCCGATCGATTCATGGGTTTTTCGATCTTATCACGGCTCTGTCGGTATATTTACGAGTTTGTCGATCGAGTCGGTGTCGATCGAATCACGTCGATCGGTTCACGTTTTTATTTCCGATCGAGTTGGTACCGATCGAATCACGTCGATTCGTTCACGTTCTTATTTTTTATCAAATCCATACCCCTCTCCGAAGTTCTACTCGGAACGTGATTTTTAAATCTACTCGAAAACTCGGTTCCTCCGCAGTCCCTATGGTCTCAGCTTTAGCCTGCGATCTAGCGGGTTCTGACCCAGGCGTGACTTACTCGTCGCCACGCCGAGAACTGTGACGTCATCTTTGTCACTAGACACGCCCATCAAAAGTTGGCCACGGGAGCGTCGCGCGTCAACCAATCTGCCGTGTGCGCCATGCCGCACCGTCGCGCGCCGACGACGATGTGTGCTCACAGCAGCTGCCGACAGGAGCCTTCTCTATTGGCATGGTTCCACTTGATGGAGGCGAGGCCTTCGGCGCAGCTAGACTGCCAAGCCACCTCCTCTTCACAAAGAGATCTCCAAAAAAAATGGACTTACTGGTGGGAATTTGAGGTTATTAATTTAAAAGTGGTATAAATGGATTGCATTTTGCAAAAGGGAACCAAAAGCATTCCGATGATGCTAGGACTGTGTGACTTACATTCTTTGCGATAAAATTACTGAAATCTTGCAAGAAATTAACTTTACAAAGGTAATTTTCGTCTTGGATTTATAGTTTGTTGGGAGTAAAGATGGAACTTGTTTAGATGATCAGTTGTTAATATTTGCAAGGTAAAAAAGTTGCACAAACTTAGCGACATTGGAATGTTGTTGGTTCCTTTTCACAAAATGCAAGCCAAATGGACCAGGTGTGAGATTAACCATCGATGGTGAAACCATCAGACCGCATATCTTAGTTAGCGACGTTGCAGCCTTCCTGCCATGCTTAATTTTTTAAATAGAAAATTACTCAACGTTAATCCTCGAAAACTTCTGTGTTTTTCCTTTTCTGATGCGCGAAAAAAACTCTTTGAAAACTTCAAGAAATTATGTAGATTGGTTCTCCTTCAAACAGTAAAATAGGAGTTGAGATTTTTAAAACCGCAAACGAGATACGGGGCTTGGTAGTTGCACCGTCACTTTGCTTCACATGAAACCTAATTTCATCATCAAGCAGAGCTTCAAATCTGTTCATGATCTGCATGCTTCTTAAAGAAACGATAATAACGTTATTAAACATACGCATGCTCAATAATAAAGCATGTACAATTATAAGTTAACTGGGAAAAGTCTACGGAAGCACAGTGAAGCGCCTTCATCTTCCCGTGATACTTCACGCTTTGTCACGGAGTTAGTTTAGTTGCTTAACCTAATTATACCCAACTAGGAAGCGCGAAATAAAGGATTTCATTCTTTAATTTCTATCAAAAATTCGCCAATTCTGTAGACAACATTTTCCCCTGATATTTGGAGGTCATTTGCGTTCTTTTCCCCGGATCTTTCCAAGTGTCCTTTCACTGTGTTTTCATATAAATCACATTTAAAGCAATTACCATTCCGGATTCCTAAAAAAGGATGTACGATGGACCAATAGTCAAAGCACGAGTTTAAGCATTCTGATACATGTTCCGTAATCAGAATTTCACGTAAAACACTAAATTCGCAACGAAAATTATTTTAAAAAATTGGTGACGTGAATTTTCAATTTTCCGTTCACAAGAAAAACAATTGTCGATTAGAATCGCATCGCGCACTACAACAGTTGTTGTGGTAGGTTTCTTAATCGAGCAAAGATGGAAAACCCTGCTTATGTCGTTCAAATTGTTAACAACAGCCAAGCCGAAGCACCGAGACTCGCGTGGACTTTTTTTTTTTTTTTTTTTTTCCATGAACAGGAGGTTTCAATTTCCGCATCGGAAAAGTTAAATATCTTAATTAATCAAACCCTCCTTTGGAGCTTGGAGAGTCCTACAGATCCCCTCATTACTTACGCCGATGCCCCCACTTCAGTACCTAGAGATAGAGAGAGAACAGGATGTAAAAGTTTGCAAGAAATACGATGGTGCCACTGGTTTTCTCTGAATTCAACTCCCAAGCTCAAAAAAAGCTCTCAAGCTGAGGCAAAAATGGAGGGGATATCCCATGATATCCTGAGAGTCTACCTCTACATCAAAACAAACTCTCCATGCAAAGAAAGGGAGCAAATACATTGACAGGGTACACTTTATTTGGGGACTCCAAAACTGAAAACACGGCAACCCTGCTAATGTATTTGCTCCCTATCTTTGCATGGAGAGTTTGTCTCGATGCAGAGGTGTACTCTCAGGATAGCGTGGGATATCCCCTCCATTTTGGCTTCAACTTGAGAGCTTCTTTTGAGCTTGGGAGATGATTTCAGAGAAAACCAGTGGCACCATCGTGTTTCTCGCGAACTTTCACATGGATTGCATTTTGCAAAAAGGAACCACTAGCATTGCAATGTTGCTAAGATTGTGCAACTTCTTTTGTCTTGGAGGAAAAACCCGATTATCCATTAATAGTTTCTATTTTACTCGCTAAAAACTGTAAATTTAAGACAAAAATTACCATCTAAATTTCATAGTTTTTCACGATTTCCGCAATTTTATTGCAAAAGATGAAGTTGCACAATCTTAGCATCATTGCAATGCTAGTGGTTCCTTTTCGCAAAATGCAATCCACATAAGAATCAACAGTCAAATCGCAAATTCCTCACACATGCAACATATCCATTGATACGCCTGCGCCTTCAACTGACGAATCCGGCAAAACGAGCTCCCACGAGCGTCAATAGTGGTATCAAAGCTTTGTATAAACTGATTCGCCTTCACTCACTCCATCTTGCGATCCCATTCGCTACGGAGCGGCATCCGATCCGTAGCCAGCACGGCGCGCGGCGGCGCGGCGTGGGGCGAATCCCGGAGGCTGGCAATGTTGCATGCTGTGCAGTGTGGAGTATAAGCTCGAGTCGAACGAACCCATTAAAATTCGCGCATCGGTAAAGTTCAATGGAGGCTCGCCTCGCCGAGAGGTTAAATGATTTCCGAGTCGGCCGAGAGACGAGCGAGGATTGACGATGGCATCATCGGCATCACACTTATTGTTGGTCGACAATAACTCTCCGATTCAGGATCCAGCGCGGCCCGACTCTGCCGTGACCGCGTGACGGGTCGCCGCCGCCGCCGCCGCCGCCAAGCAAGGAGGGGCGCGGACCCACGCAGACAGCCGCAGCCGCGCGACCCGGGGAGGAAATCTTGAGCACCGGGAGGAAAGAAGAAAAATAAAAGGGGGAGAATTTACGATCGGATATCGAAACTATTTTCGATGATCGGCGATGAGCAACTGGTTGAGCATTTTATTGCTCTCATCATGACGGATGGATGCCGGATCAAGCAGTTTCATGACCATGTTCAACCTGATTATTGATGGTGATAGACGAAGCTATAGACAAAGAAGACGAAGGAAAATGGAGCGATCCCTTTGGTGGAAGCGGCCGGTTGCAATGGATATAAGAGGTAAATGGATTACATTTTGCAATGAGGAACCGCTATCTCTTTCTCTCCCATAAAAGCACATATCTGTTCAGGAAAACCAATGGTATGTATATTCTCTCTAAAATGGGTCAGAAATAGTGGTTCTGTATTGCAAAATGTAATCCAAATAATAGACTAACGCGAATGGAAACCCATCAGAAACCCTTTAGTTAGTCCATCATTTCCCCCTTTAATAAAACGACAGACGAGGAAGGCAGAATGGAACAATCTTATTGGTGAAAGGGGTTGGTTATGGACAAAAGAAGTAATTACTGAACGACCGATTGACAACCCATGAGAAACCTATGAGTCAGTTCTCAGTTCATCATTTTCCCTTTAGTCTACAACAACCACTTGTATCAACCACCAGGATCGCTCCAGTTTCCCTATGTCTTTTTTGTCTATAGTTTTGACTATTAATTTCAGTTATCAGCCCTCTGGAGGCTATTGTTTCAGGCACGCAACGGAGGGGGGGGGGAGAGCTTTGGAAGGCTAAAGCCAGTTTGCCTCCCCCAGAATCAAAAATGGAAAGAAAAGTAGGAAAAAAGGATCCCCCCAGCACATCTTCCTGTCACCCGGCCGGCCAAGTCCTCCTTGAAACAAAATTCAGCTACGGTGTCTGTGCCGTCCGGTCGAGGGAAACAGTCCGAGCGGGAATTTTTATCGAATAAATTCCTCAATTTTCCAAAATGCAACCTTGTGCACTTACATTCAACTCGAGGTCCGAGTGTTGAATGACATTCTAACCGCGGAGAAGATTTCCATTGAGACCCGCATGTAATTCGGTATACGCGTAGTATGTGAGCGGGTAGAAACTGTTCGAAAATTGGCAGTAACGGCAAGCGACATACGTTTCCGATGGTTGCCTCGAATAATTGGCGCTCTACTAATAATGTCCGTTGTCCCCAGTGGGGTCTCGGCCACAAACTGGGCGCAGGCAACCCGTGCAGCACACGGCCTCTTTCATCTGAAGTAAGCGCGTAACTGCAATTTAAAATGTGCCCCGTCGGCCGTCTGAAACCATGCGTCCCGGGGCTCAAGCGAAAATAGAGATACGCGCTTAAGTCAGAGGAGCGCCGATAGGGAAGATACTATCTGCCCCGAGATCTCTCATTGATAACTCCCACACACGAGTCCACCTTCCCCCGTATTTAGCTTTTCTTTGCCATCAAATGAACGCACTTATGCTAAAACGAATTAAGTTGCACGCAAACCCCTTGCACATAGTTCCTTTTAGCATGAGTGCGGGTGGTGTTAAAGGACACCCGGGTCTCCTTACAACGGTTTGAACAATGGTTCGAAATTTTAATTGTTTATAATCGGAGTTCATTGGCACTGTGTTGAGAGGTTTAACAAATTATACGGTGCGATTTGTGCTACCGTGCTGAGATAAAAGGCCGTATGAGCCTTCTGAAGTTGCCATATTCCCTTCGATAAAAAATGAATTTATGAGGAAAATGGTGAATATTTTTATTTACAATTTTCTGCAGACAGCTTTGTACGCAGTTTATTTTGAAATATCTAAAAATCTCAAGAGAATACGTGCACAATTTTACTCAAAAAACTTGTTTTTTTTTTTTTTTTTTTTTGGGGGGGGGGGTTTCAACTCTCGAATGTTCATACGACGTTCTTCCCTACCGCGGCAGTGTTAGGATCTGCGGCTGGGTCAACCGTGTTTCGGATTATTTGCGACCGTCCGGTAATATTTTCATTTTCATCCATATTATGTTATTGGTTTTTTTCATCTAATTATTTTCCTTCATTGCTTTTCTCGTGTATTTTTTGAAAAAACTAAGTATCTCTATTGATTTCTGAGACCAAGGTTTGTCAATTAAAATTATCCGCAATTTTAAAAAATACGCGCCGCTTTCGGTCCCACTCACATTTAACAGTTATGCATCTATTAAGTGAGAGTATAGAATTTTACTCATTTTAGATGACTCGTGTACATTTTGAAATAAAAATAAAATGAATACTGGGACAATTTATTTCTATATCGGCCAGATTAATCTGATGTTCACTAGTAAAAATGATTGGTTTGATCATTTCCGAATCATAATTGATTGGTTTTTGACGGTGACCGACTAATATTTTTTCTCTGGTTACAGCTCTCTGAGAAGTTTTGGCAGTAATCATGACTTATGAATTAGGTCTACTTTGGATCAAAAAGACCGTTCCATAAATATTTGCTGCTCTAAAGTTTCCTTTGTATCAACCGTTAATAATTCCTCTGGAGTCAAAGAAAATCAAATTTTTCGAAAGATAATTCTAGGTGGCTGAAGGAGCATTCCAGCATGGGAAATATGTATTAGACGTATCTTTAGATTAAAACAAAAATCTCTTCGTACAGCGAAGCATCAAAATAAGAACATGCAACATAAGCTGAGACTATTCCCCCAGCACACCGTCATTCTAAAGTCTGTGTTTCCCAGAAATGTCAAGTAATTACATTCTGCTCGAATTCTAGCTAATTTCGTCTGCGGGAGAGAACTTTTTTTCGACTTCGGCGAAACCAGTTCAACGAACCAGTTCTGCATGGGTCAAAACTAGCATAGCGGTGCTTTCGCTGAACCCCCTCGACCTGCTTCGTCCACTTCATAGGAGTGCTAAAAAAAGTGCTACAAAGAGAGATGGTAAGGTGACCAGTTTAGAGTTGGACGTGTTTCTGCCGAACGGAACTATGTGCATTATGACGTGAGCCCTGTTATACGTATATTCTTATGAATCTCACGGCTCATGTCTTATTACACATAGTTCCGTTTCCAGTAGCGTCCAGTTAGGGGTCGTTCCATGCGTCATCTCATAAGACCAAATGATGCACGATGACATATCAAATTTTTATAAGATCGCTCCATTTTCCGTTTGTCTATCGCTTTGTCTATGAATTTCAATAATCGGCCTGCAGTTATAACCAAGATTTTTGCGAGCCGTACTGAAAACCTCATACTTCAGCTGCGAAGATTACGGTTATCTGAACCAAACCCAAGTTTCTAAGGCCGAACACTTTCGTATCTTGGACTGAAAACATTGATGCTTTTTGTGAGCCGTGGTCCTTTGCTTTGTATACGTCGAAGGCAATCAGTCAAATCAGGCATTTTATCAAATGCCTATAGGCCGACAGTCAAATTTTAACAGATTTCGAAATTCTGTAAAATGGCGAGGAGTTCACGGCTTCAATATTTTGGGAAGAGTAACTCTTCAAATCCGCGAACTCCCCTTGTTGCTTCCTTTTTACATGTCTTTAGTAAATTTAAATGTTAAAATTTTAAAATTCTATGTTTTATGACGTGCTGAAAATTTCATGAGAAATGTACATTAAGGATCTTAAAATCGTCTAAAATACTCAATAGTATGCTGCATATTTTTACAGAGAATTCTCTCTTACAGAAGTAACGAATAATCGGACTGCATTTTTCAATTTGGAACTATAAATTCTGGCTCCTCTGGAAAAACACTTAAATGTGCATAGAGAAACTAGTGGCACATACGTTGTTTTTAAACCGGGCTATAATTTATAGTTCCAAATTGCAAAATGTAGTCCAATTTTGTCTAAAATTAGGGTAAAAAATCAAAATTTCAATCTAAGTAAGAATATTTGACTATTTGCCTAGGCATTTGACAAAATGCCTGATTTGACTATTTTGACTTATACTTCGTCAGATGAACCAAGTTCGGTAGCAAAAATTAGCTCTCTCACCCTACTCATTCTCATCATTGACGGAAACTCCGCGATCTAGGTCAGTCGGAGCGATATACCGAAGTTCTTTACACGCATCTACTACATCTGTGCCTATGTTGATTCATTGATTTAGCACGCAATCGCTAAAGCCCCAATGAGGAATGGGTCTCAATTTTTCATCGCCCTGAAGTCTGCTTCTGCCGGTTGTATCTTATTCCGCTCTTTTTGCACCCCGTCCGTCCCGAGTACACCCACGGAGGAGTATTATGGACACTAGGTCCCATTAAGCCTTTCAAAGGGCCCGAAAAATGGCGCTGCGTCTGAATGGAAAGGATAGTTACCAATTTTTGATAATCATCAGCTGTTGCACATGCTGCCTACCTATCATAATAAAACGATATACTACTTCTTTTGACATACGACTATACGTTTCCCTTGACTTCTGGGAGAGTTCTTTCTGTGAAGCGATAGCTAATAACAACTTCAGCGAAATTTAGCAACGACTGATAACAGCCGTTGATGATGTCATTTGAGGTATATCTAGACTTAATGTTAGACACTGTTCCCAGATTTCAGACTTGGAAATTTTTCGTCATTTTCTGTCCGTCATTGAAGACGTCATCACGTGGTTTTATTCATGACGAAATCGATGGCATTTTTTTTCGAATTTAATGCACTTTGCTTCTTAGCGGATGTGCAAAGTATCGATGATTATTTGCCCGAGCACTTGTCGGAATAACTACAACCAGAATTTCCCTAAAAATCATGCAGAATCACCAGAGACAAGAGACCCTCCACTAGCCTCCTAGCGACAGGTGGAAGCTTTTACTTTCGGGGTTTCAACAATTCCTTATGGACAATTATTAGGGAGCAACAGTCATCACCCTAGTTTCGGCTGTTGACTTACCTACATGGTCGATGATGAGCTCCGGATGACGTCATGAGCCAAACAACTTTCCCAAACGTCGGCCATTTTCGGCTTGTTTGCAATACGAAACTGCCAACACGTTGTTGAACATCAACCATGTAGGTAAGTCAACAGTAGAATGCTGAGGTCCCGAAAGTAAAAGCTTCCACCATGGCCAAGATACTAGTGGAGGGTCTCTTGTCTCTGAGAATCACTTAGAAGTATAACGTATGTAATTTTCAAGACACAACTTGTAAAGATCATGCGCCATGTATAAACATTCCTGATGATCAATTCTGATTGTATAAAAACTTATTCACTATTTTTTGAAGAAGAATGAATTAAACCTTACTATATATTAAGGAAAATATTCCTGTTGCAGAGGAAAAATTAATTTTCATTTTTTTTAGAGAAAAGAAAAACAAAACAGGAAATCTGCGTAAGGTCTCAAACTGATGATACTGATGGTGAGAATGACACAACTCTTTTTGAATTCTATACTTGCAACGGTTCTCTTTTGTTTTCTTTTGACTAAAATGAAATGTAACAAGAAATTTGCATCTCCAACTGAGCGACATGATTTTTTTAACTGTGCCATCCATAAGTGATCTCTTTTTTTCTCCATAAATCGTTAATTTATTCACCGCAGCAAGCGCTTTAAATAGAAAATGCATATTAAATTCTGTATGTGGTAAAGTGAAATACAGTAATTATGAAAAAAAAATGAGCTCATTAACATTCATTAAATCCTTAAAATCAGAAACTTCTAAGTTTAACTGATTCGTGAGTAATTGCCGTTGTTCGTGTTTATCAATTAAACTTTTTGCTTGAAAAATATGCGAATCAGGTAAATTCAAACTCTGAATAAATTGGATGCGTGCTTTTCAATTAACGATTTTTGAATGATGAATTTTCCTGGCGTATCAGATACTACGAGCCAGGAAGGTTCGCAAACTATAGTCTATCGTCATTATTATTTGGTAAAAACATGCTCAAATGTCGGATAGCCGTGATCTGAGATATGCATTTTCTGGCCAACAGTTTGTATTTTGGCAGAAATTGTATGCTCCGATTCGAGATTAGGGACTCATAACTATTTTTTTCGACGATGCTTTCAATTTTGAAGTCATTCAGTATGGAGATAACCAATAGTGCCGTGATTTGGAAGAATGCCGTATGAGTAGTCTTCGGACTTTGCAAAATTTTCTTTAACCGATCGCGAAATCTTTGGACAGTTTCTAGGTATCTTTCTTTCAATTTATGGAGTATTTTGTTCGTAATTTGATCTGAGGTGTCTAAAAATGTCAATAAATAATATTCCTGACGACCTCAAAAATAAATATTTTCTTAGAGTAAATTCGGCAACATTCGATGGTTCATACGACGCTTTTCCTCAGAGCAGCAGTGTACAGCAAGAGCCGGGAGAAATCCTAAAACCTCATGCATTGAACTGAACGTTGTCCTAAAAACTCTCTTCGAAAATAGTTTCCTCTCTCTGGATGACGCTCATTTAATAATCCGCATTGTGATTAAAACGATCCGAAAGCATGACGTCTATTCCCAATGACGTGAAAATTCTGTCCTCCGCCATGATAGAATCCACCATTGCATTACGCACTTTTGTCTCTTTCATTTGAATTGACATTTCAACTTCGACGTCACGGGTTCCCTGCGGACACTGCGAACACCTTATACGGACACTTTGTTTCAAATTAAAAAACAAACAGGTTGTGCAATTATGAAAGTAAAATCTCCCTATCATTCCATTGATCCTGACGAACATCTGGAGCGATTTTTTTATTTTTTGGCGAAATGCTATCGTGTTTGATTCGGATTGATCATATAATTTCACCAAAAAACCAAAAAATCTCGTCAATTGTTCTTTGGGATGTGAGCTGAAATATGAGGGAAATTTTAATTACATGACTAGTTAACCTGAAACCTACAATTAAAAGTGTCCGTAAGGGTGTCCACATAATTACTTTTTCACCCGATGCTAAAATTTTAGAGGGGAGTCAAATCTCCTTGATTGTGAAGTATCAAAAATTTGAAATCCTGCTCTTGCCATGGATCCACGGCCGATGAATTTTTTTTTTTTTTTTTTTTTTTTTTTTTTTTTTTTTTTTTTCAAAATATGTAAACTACACTTTTCTTTCTATGACGTGATCGTCCACGCCGAAAGAATCCTTATTTTCTAATGCAATTTTTTTTTAAAGTGTTTTTTATAAGTACGGTTTACGATATAAAGATCGATATCCGAGGTCTCGATAAAAAACGTAAAAAAAATCAAGCCCGATGAAAAAATTATTTCACCGTAAAACTTATTAAAATGTTGATTGCGTCAATCTGATTACAGGAGACTTCAGTTTTCTCGGCGAGTGGAACGTTTGAAGCGACCAGACAAAAACGCTGATTTCTTACGTATAGGTTAAAATTGGAAATTTTCCGTGTGTCCATGTATTTTTAATGAGAAAACATGCGTTACGATGCTTATATACTTGTAGTAAGCCGGGTAAGTACTGTACCTAAGCGATTCATTGGTTGTTTTGACAGGTAATTTTGCAAATCGAACCTTGAGCGCCGAAAAGCGAACCAAAGTGACATCTCTCTTTCAGGAAACAGCAATTTTTGAATTCTAAAATTCCGCATAACTGCTCTATAATTTTATATTTTCTAGTTCATTTAAATAGAAATAAAGGATGTACGCAAGAGGACTAGATTCTAGACTTGAGTCATAACAGTCATACAGTCCAACTTTCATGCTGCAAAGTATATTTGATATCACAGTATACTTTTCCGACGTTTACGGATAACAGTAATTTTATACGATGCCACCCACTCATAGCTCAATTTTGAGTTGATACGACCCACTCATAGCTCAATTTTGAGTTTTAAGGTATTCAAGATCTCTTTTCCTACACGATTACAATGCGATGGTTATCAGGGCCTGAATGTGTGTATAGTTTTTTGTTCAAAACTAAGTTTGATTGCGAGTTCACCAATTAAAAATATTTCCGACCTTCGATAAAGTGAAAAATTGACGTGTTGGCGTCTGAATACCAAATTACATTATTTATAAATGGAGACTATACGATACCACATACTAATTTGGGTGCGAAAATTTTACATTTTTACTAATTGTCTGCAATCACGACCGAATACCGACCTAAAATTTCAATTTGCTTCATTCCTACCTCCTATCAAAACAAAAAAAAAGAGGGTGCACAGTTTTGCCCCTCATTACCGCTTTTTCAGAATTGCAAGCGTCTTTTGAATATACTAACTATGTTTCTATTACAATTAAGTTAAAATTAACTTCACATGTCAGGACGAGACACCGGATTTTTATGATCATATCGGTAAGCTTTGTGTTACTTTGCACTGATTTGTGCGAAGCGATATAAGCTATGAAAATTATTGTATACACTGAAAACTTACGTTATCTGTCTTTCACAGACTAAATAATTTAACAAGATACATCGAAACACTAAAAAGGTTCACGATTATTTGATGCTGTATGTATTATTTTGTCAGGCGCACGAAGTAATTTTTTGAAGCGGTGAGAGCCAGCGGGACTGCAATGCATTGCAGCGTTGCAGTTGCACTTGATAATTAACTCGAAAATAGTTAAGAATTATTGATTTGGAATTTTTAGTGAATATTTCTGTGATTTTTTCAAAAAATTTCAAAGACTTACGCAGTAAAATTTACACCCGTTATAATAAACAGAAAACTAGGAGATCAGGTGAAACTTTGAAACGTTGCAACGCAATCGAGCCTCTCTGGAACCTTTACCTAAATCATATTTCCATGTCCATATACCGACGGTTGGTTTTTAGACTCACGGCACAATGAGTACCTAATTTGATTGAATGAGTCTTTTTCACTGTGTGTAAAGAAGTCACTCCAAAGGGCTCTTGAGATGGAAATTGAATGTTTTCAATGCAACGGGAAAACCAATTTGCGGTCTGAAAACTCAATTTCCGGGTCCGGTTCTCTCACATTCTCCTTTTCTTATAAATTCAAACTTATTAGAACTCCTTCTAAAGAATCAATTTTCTCGCCAAAAAATGCGACAACCGCTTTAGCCCGTAGTATCGTTCTCTCCACACTGAAGAAAGATTTTTGATATCCGGTGATCAAAATCGATCAAGCAGTCTAATTGGTCAAAGTGAAATTTCGGTTCTAAGGATCACACGTTCGATTCGCGATAAAGAAATCCTCGATGGAACCGAACTGAAAAAGAAAGTTACACCTTACTAATCGAAATTTCGCGTTGACAAATTGAATATCGACGGCCAAAGTGAGAAACCACATATCTCTATGGCGGGGTTTCAAAATATGCGCTCCTTTTTTACTTTTTCGAGGAGAGACAAGCCAAATTCATAGCTTGATACTTATACAGAATGGAGAATTCGCACAAAAAATTTCAATGTTTCATCCGAGAGTGCTTAGTGAGCTGAGTTCGCAGAATTAGTCATACTTTTTTTCTGAAATGGAAAATTGGAGAAAAATAGATTGAAAAGGGAGAAAATTTGCCGCCTTGTGACGTTATCTGCAGGCGACATTAAACACATGTATTTTAGCAATTTATGTTCTTTTGTCATATTTCCTATAATAATTGTTCAATTTGGAAACCAAGTTTATCGTCGTTCTCAGTTTTCCTAGCAGTTTAATTTTAAACATGAATTTTACAACATTTTAGACACCTACAAATTCTCCATTTTGTTGATAGGGAATAAAAATCAAAGAGATTTTCAGATAATCAGGTTGACTGGGTAGTTTTTCAAAGAAAGAATAAAGTATGGAAAAAAGTTTGCAACGTCGTAAACGGAAACCCGCGCTTTCGCACTTTGGCCGTCAAATTTTAATCTATACGGAACACCGTATACTTACTCGTGAACGACCGTACTTTTTTTCACGTTTAAGGCCCTTTTGCCTAATCATGGAAAAAAGAGAGGCTGAGTTAAGTTCCAACATGGGCATTTCCAGTTAAATTGTGGTAGGGCCCTAATTAATTGTGGTTGTACCCCAATAAATTAGGTTACCAAAGGAAAAAAATAGGATAGTCGTCACAACCAGCGGCTGGTTAAATATGCGCCAGCTTTCGTGCGATAGTTACGATAACTACTGCGATAGGGGACACAACTAACCCGGTAGTTACCACAAAGTTATCACTCAAAAGTTGCGGTACTACCCCAACTTATATTGTGGTATTACCAAATTTAAGTAGAAATGTCCATATCATATAAAAAATTAGGGTAGTTTTACAATTTTAGGGGATGACCATGAACACTTTTTACCCCGTGTCGCAATGGCATATTTTTTTGGTTACACTGATTCGATTCGGACTCACCTTTTCCCGTTCCTTCTTCTTCGCTTGGTCGCGTAAACGGTGCCAAGCTGGCTCATGGCCAAATTCGAAACTGGGGGCTGCATGATCTCAGCTCCAGCGTAGGGGGGCCCAGCCCCGGGGCCGCATTGGCCCACTGAAATGTACTCCGTTTTGGAGACCACTCTCACACTGAACGCACTTTAACTTCACTTTCCACACTCGTTCGGCTCAGAAAGAACTACCGAGATACTTCATCCAGTGATCGATCCGGGATTTTCTTCATTCACCACTTTATTGAGAACTAAATTAGTATTGCGGAATGCCCGAAAGGTTGAACGCACTAGATACATGATTGCACATTTTTCCAGGTGATAAGCTAAAGATGAAGACGATTTCGAGTCAATAATTTGAGGTTAAAAACAGGGGGAATAAAATATGACGCGTCACAGATTCCGTCGTGGCTTCTCGAAAGAGCGAGCGAGAACAAGAATTCTGAACGCCGAGGGTGCTCGTCACCTTCAGCTCATCGCAAATTTCCATGTTGATTATTCTGCCTCCCGTGTTTTCCCCCCAAAAAACTCCGTCTGCCTCTTTTCTATCTCGAATTATTATCCATTTCTAAAGGTTATTAAACCATCGGGTTTTTTGCGATCGATGTCTTGGGGCGAAGAAAAAAGAGGTCGGCGCGATTCGAAACTCTCACGAGACGTGGCGGTGTTTTTTTCCTCCTCAACGGCGATGAGAATGCTCCATTAAAGGGCACATAAGCGCTCCAATAGGGATCCGAATTGTTGCGTGACACTCAATTTAAAGTTCATGAAATACAGGTGAAAAAACCGAAACGGAGAAAAACGCACACATCAAGAACGGAGAGAAAAAACAACGAGAGTAGAAAGCCGATTTTCGTCAGAGTTGATGAGCACTTTTAATCACTGGAAGCCGAGACAACGAACGGTCCGCGCATGTAACGTATTCTGACGCGAAGATTTCACAGCCATTACGCAAAAAAAAAAAAAAAAAAAAAAATATTGCAAAAAAATATATATGAAATAAAAAACAATCGCGAAAGAGCGTGTGCACGTATTGATTCGGCGACACTGAGACTAAGCGGTCATAAAAGTCGGGGCAATTACGGTGCGCGGAGGGTGGGAGGGGGTGTTGTAGAACGGTCGAAAAGTTATGGAAACAACCCCGTCGGAGGGGGCGGCGTTCGGGGGTTAGGTTTTTCGGGAGCGGCGCGTTGAAGCAGCCCGCGCTCAGAACGAAACACAACTGATCATCCATTCCTAGCTTGGCTCCACCATTCGCCCCACCTAGCCGCGGCGCCCCGCCCACCCTCGAAGCGGCGACCAATGAGAGGGCGCCGCTCCCGCCCAGAGCTCGGTCGCATCCGCGCTCGGCCAATCTCGGATTCGCCAAGTGTGTTGCACAGTGCGGCCGTGTATGGAGAAAGGTCGTATGAGCGTCCTGTTGCCGTCAAGTTTTCCCCGGTAAAATATTTATTTTTGGGGCAAGTTATGAATATTTTCTGTCGAACTTTTCGGAAACTTAACAGTAAATTGTAAGTAAAGTAGTCTGAAAAGTTTAAAGAGAATTATTCACAAGCTCCTCGAAAAATTTCGTATTTTATCGATAGAAATTCGGCAACACCTATAGGCTCATACGGCGTTTTTCTCGGTCTATTGCATAGAACAGCCGTGCTAAGGAGGAAGCCCGTATTAGCCCAGCGAATTTATTTTGATAAGATACAATTTTTCTGGACAAACTATTAAATAGGTATTTGTCTGATTCAAATTTTGCGAAGAATTTTATTCGCAATTTAATTTGAATATTTTAAGGCAAAACACTCGTGCATGTTTTAAAAAAATGAGTATTTTACGAGTATTGAAAGAAAGTTAGGAACATTTGAATACTCATATACAACGTTCTTCTGCGTCGTGGCGGAGTTGGGCTCTTGCGGAATCTACCGCATGACACCGATCGTAAAAGCCAGTGGGTGACGTCATAAATCCATTACATCGAATTGGATCCAAACAATAACAATGACATGATCTTTTTCGATGCAACCAATGAGAATAAATCCATCCATCGCTTTTAAGTGGCGTGAAATTGATAGCGCATCTAACGCTGCCTTGCCATTAAAACAAGGTGCCGTATGAATATTCAGGTGCGTTGCGAACTTTCTTCTGATGAAATTCGAATTTTCTGGAAAATTTAGTAAACATTTTCTTTCAATTTTTCTGTGAATTTCCGCAATCCAAGCTCCTATATCTAAAAATTTTAAGGAAGAATACTCCTAACTTTCCTCAGTGATATGCATTTTATCGAGGAAAATTTGGCTACATTGGAGCACTCATACACTGTTTTCCCTCAGTATGGCAATCCAGTGGATGGCGGTGTCGTCGTGTTGACCTCATTATATCTTCACGCATGGTTTTCCGGCGGGGGGCCTCAAGGTTCATTGTATTCAATAAACGAAAAAACCCAGTCAAAATCAATGTGGTAAATTCAACACAAGATCTATTTAGTTCCATAAAAACTACCCCGTCGGAAAATCTTGGATTAAAGTAAAGCGTATATGTATCCATGCAGAAATTCTCCCTTCAGTTAATAAAAATAAAACTTTTGTGTTTACTTACTTTTGGTCATGATTTGGAGGTTCAAAAATATTTCAGGTTCAATAAGCGACTAAAACGTGCTTCTAATTATTTTTTTTTTTTTTTTTTTTTTTTTTTTTTTTTTTTTACATGTCTCACTCTATTTATACCAGGGCCCGGTAATATTGGTGAGTGAAGCAACCCCACAATGCGCCATCGCGACAATAAGGGCTCTAAAATGAAAGGCAGAGGGAAAAAAGCGAGGGAAATGAGAAAAATAAATCTAACGGAGAGTAGCGATAAATAATAAATGTTGAAGCTAATAGAAGCATGAATAGCTAACTAATAGAAAATACAGTCATCTCATCCCACTGCAAGCCTTGGCGAAACGATTGAACTATGTATGGTTCCATTGGCAGGTATCATACTTTTGAAATTCGCCTTCAATGTCAGCGTATAGGCAACAAATTACCTAAGGGACCGTCTCTAAATTACGTAACGCTCTATGGGGGAGGAGGTCAAGGAAAGCGTTACGGCATTTTGTTATTACAAGTTAATAGATAGGGACCAAAATTACACAAACGTTATAAAGGGGGGAGGCGGAAGTGTCCAAAATGTCGAAAAAATGCATTACGTAATTGAAGGAAGGCCCTGAGAGCTTGAATAGGAATTTTGCTGAATCCAATAGATATACGTCAACCTATTGCTACATTGGTACACAGACTTTATGTCCACTTTTTTTACGTCCACAGACTTTTCGTCCACAATTTTTACGTCCACAGTTCTAAAGCCCACACTATTGTTAAGTCCATTACTTAAACGCCCACTATGTTAAGTCCACTAAAATCAAATTCAAGCGACATATTTTAGTCAATGCGTAAAATTGTATTGACAATATCGAAATGAGAAAATTAAGAGAGAATGAGGTGTTGTTATCGTAACTCATATTTTGAATGAAATGTTACTTTCTTCTTTTGATTCATCTTTTCAAATTGTCTTTGGTAAATACTTGGTTTCATTTCTATCCTTGAAATTTCCGATACAAAATATGCCTTAAATGTACGTTCTTTTTTTTTTAAATGAAATTGATTACTTCATTTTAAAAACATTTACATTTTTAAAACGTGGTAAATATTTGTAAAACCTTTTCCGACCAATGGCATCGATATGAATCTCAATGAGCCGTAGTTGTGATGAAAGAAACTATACAAAAATTAATAAAAGAGGAAAAAAACTAAGAAGCACGCAATTTTTTGTTTTTAACTAATTTGTACATCGACCTCCTTGAGTCAAATTAATACGTCAAATTTTGAGCGTTTGGTTGCGCTTACACCACGCTGCAGCACAGTAAAAGCCCAAAACATAAAAGAATAAATTTGAATGCTTTGGAAATCATTAAATTTGAAACGGAACCACTATTATATTTACAGAAAACACATTATATTTTCCAGTAGTACATAGTTCTATTTCATCAGTTTAAAAGGGAATAATCAATGCAGAGAGTGCAAACATTTCAAAATCATGAGTTGAAAAACGCTGACTCCGCGAGTTTAAATATTAGAGCCTAACACAGAGCGGGGCGGCGTGTTAGCAGCGCAGAACGCGCACTGGCGCCTACAAACCTAACAGGATACTTCACGCATTGCGCAACGCGTGAAGTATCCCGTTAGGTTTGTAGGCGCCTATGCGCGTGTCACGCTGGTTGCCGTTGCCTGCCGCGCCGCAACGCTTTAAGCAACTATTTCGCGTCAGAGGCGTTGGATAGTATCCTACAAGATTGAAGGCGCACGAAATAACTAGTTAAAAAGGACTTTCAATTTTGACTTAGTTCGAATAGAGTCTGCTGCGCCACTCATCTTATAGGAAGAGTTCGCGCGCCACAAATATGCTGTTTCTGCCTCTAAAGTTGAAGATACGCCAAAACGGACGAAATTTTAGCCCACAGAGCCACAACTCGTCAATTCCGAGCATGAGTGCTTTTTTAAATTTTTCAAAAATCACATTTTTAACTTACGCCCCTTAGGTCCAATTTACTTGCAGAAGATCGAATTTTTCGGCAAAATTCAACATAATCATTTCGATTCGTATTCAGAAGGAGCATCGATTGTCCTATGTCCGAACTCGATCGGACAACATTTCCCCAAAACGCTCCACCCTACCTTACGTGCGTAAACTTATTGACAGATATCATCCTCTTATGGATCGCTTTATAGCCTATTCTCCGCATAGACAACAAACATACAAAGAGAGCGCGAATAGTTACCTAAAAATCAATAGATACAAATTTATATCGCTCCAAGCGCTTGGATTGAACTGATAAACGATCTCGTTAAGCCACTGCCGGGTATCGTCCATCTGAAGTTCGCCTTCAATTCATATGCATTGGCAATAAACATACCAGAGAGCGCGAATAGTTGTCGCTTGGATTGAACTGATAAACGATCTCGTTAAGCCACTGCCGGGTATCGTCCATCTGAAGTTCGCCTTCAATTCATATGCATTGGCAATAAACATACCAGAGAGCGCGAATAGTTGTCGATTCGATAGATACAGGATTGCTCCAGGAAGCTCCATGAGCTTTGATTCGACAGATAAATGAATTTGTGAACTTTTAGGTAGGTGTCGTGCTCAATGTCGCCCTTATTTACCTTTTCTCTGGAATCATGCGTCTTTCTTGAGATTCCACTCGGAGTTCGCAAATAAGGTTTTATCACTTAAACTACAGGAAAATTGCAATCTCAAAAGCAACAGCTTGCGTAAATTGCGAAGTTTCAAGGTTAAGTCGGCAGTATTTACTCACTTTTTACTTGAGGTCTTGGAAACATTAATTCCAATAAACTATTTGGTTCAATATAGTTGGTAGCAAGCACTATGAATATAATTTTAGAGACATGCGGAAAATGCAATTATTCCCAAGTTGATCCAATCCGGCCTTATGGAAATGTGAAAAGAAAACGAGCAAACGCAGTGAACGAAATGACAAAACCTAGTCTTATAGGGTGACCTGACACCAAAAAAAAGTACACAAAGTAACAGAAAGTCACAACACTGGAAAAAAAAACACATTGGATCTAGATTCCAGACTCTTGAAAACATTGACAAGAAAAAATGCTCTTGATTCAATTGAATTTTTGCTTGAATCAAAACAAAAATCCGCTTAAATTGAGAGGGTTGGTCCTTGATTTAAGCTAGATTCTTATTGAATGAAGAGTACTTTTTCTTGTCGAAGTTTTTAAGAGTCTGGACTCTAGATCCAATGTGTTTTTTTTTCCAGTGAAAGTGTCATCAAACACAGATATTTATAACTTTGTATATTCCAACAGAATTTTTTGGCAGGAACGCTTTTTTTTAAAAATCGAAGTAGAAAAAACACCGGAAAAAATACATTGGATCTAGAGTCCAGACTCTTGAAAACATCGACAAGAAAAAAAAACTCCTGATTCAATCAGAATCTAGCTTGAATCAAGAACCGAGCCTCTTAATTTAAGCGGATTCCGTTTTAATTCAAGCAAAAATCCGATTGAATCAAGAGTATTTTTTCTTGTCAATGTTTTCAAGAGTCTGGACTCTAGATCCAATGTGGTTTTTTTTTTCCTAGTGAAGAAAAACCTTCAAAAATCGAACTGTTCCGAATAACGAAATTATATCACCCTGAAGGTGTTGTCCAATTAACAGCACCGGACACTCTAACCAATTCGCCTTCAAAAACTCGATTAGGCAATGTGAGTGGCGTAGAGTGCTTGCAGCCGTTTGGCTTCGTTTATTCGGTTTCAGGTGCACGCTAGGTGTTGAAGCACTTCTAGTGGCGTCACGCACTCTAACCAATCTGTGTTACAAACCGCAATTGGGCTGATTATTTTGAGGAAATTGGAAGAACATCCAATGGTAGAACATAAATTTAAGTTGCACGTGTTACAAGAAAAAATAAAAAGAATAACTCCCTCATTCAAGTTTTACCGAAGAGGGGTAAAAACTAATTGTACGAGATATTTTTAACGAGTTTTTGTGAAACCGTTAAAAAATTACCAGATATTTCACTGATTTATGACAATTGATGATCCCATATCAAAATGGCATTTTGTAACAGGTTTGCGACGTTGCAAACTGAGGTATAAGTTTCCTCAAAGCGGTATAGTAGTGTTGGGTTCATACTATTTTGAGGGAAAATTTTAAAAAATGTTGATAAAATTCATTTAGTGTCAAAAATTTGAGCTGTAATGAGAATCAGTTCAAGACTGGAGGGAAATCATAGATTATTGGAATACTTGCGCGAAGAATCCTGAACTTTTTTTAATTTCTTTGGCATTGGCCTCCCCTGAAAGAAGGGTGGACCCAGCACTATTTTATCACCTTCTTATATACAGGTCGGGCTTCATTTTTAGTGGGTTTTTTCTTGTTTTCTCTAGTTTCATATACCACTACTAATAAAAGATAGGATACTGGGATTGTTTAATCAGATCTGTGAGCAGTAACACACCATATAATACAATTTGAGACAAAATTAGCTCGAGAATTTAGCAAAATGAAACCTCTTATTGAAGAGGTTTCATTTTGCTAATGAAAATCATTGGAATCATCATTGGAATCATTTTGAATCATTGGATTAATATTTAGTGAGATTCAAAACTAGCTTCCCTTTTTCAAAATAACTCGTCTACAGTGCCGAACGTTATATTGCCTTAATGTTGTCCTTTTTGCCAAATTGTAAAATCGAATTTGTGACTCAGTAGCGTCAGGAATGGCGTGGAGAAGTGATGAAATATCTGACGGGTATCATGAAAAAAATATTCAAGTGTTCTTTTTTTATCATTTCAAAAATAGCTTTTAAGGTTAAAAATGGCATCAAACTTATACGGACACAAACTGATGTTGAGAATCGTCCTATGTTTTTCTTTAATTGATTCTTGGTCGTTGAAACTTAGTCTGATCATTTCGATTGATAGCAGAAAGAAGTATTATAGTCAAGGTAATTTCTAAAAGGCGTGGCAGAGTCTCAAAAATAACTTACTACGAGGGGCGTTCAATAAGTAAGTATCCCCCCTCTCTAAAATCCATAAGAATGGACCAATCTTAAAAAACTTGGGCTCAAAATCTTCCTTAGGATATTTTGAGTTCAACAAAACAAACCGCAACAAAATCGAACGATATGCGGCCGAACGCGAGCCGTTTGAACGCGCCGAGGTGCTCGACGCTCCCGCCGAATCTGCGAGGATTTGAAGTTCGCTACAGGAGAAGAGCTTCTCTGCCAAAGCCTCAGTCGTTCATCACTGACGAAAAATCAAAGAAATTTTTGTAGAATAAGGGGCTTACCTCACTTCTCCACATAACCAGCTCGATCCAAGCAAGTCTGATACTGAGACTAAGACTAAGAGAACAGCTTTTGGATGCCTCGTGCGTGGAAGTCTTTCAGCTGACCGCGGATGAAAGAGTGGACGGCTTGTTTGACCTCTTCCACTGATTCAAAGTTAACTCCTCCAAGTTCAGATTTCAGGAACGGGAATAAATGGTGGTCTGGTTTGCCATTTATTATCGTATCTGAAATCTGAACTCGGAGGAGTTAATTTTGAATCAGTGGAAGAGGTCAAACAAGCCGTCCACTCTTTCATCCGCGGTCAGCTGAAAGACTTCCACGCACGAGGCATCCAAAAGCTGTTCTCTTAGTCTTAGTCTCAGTATCAGACTTGCTTGGATCGAGCTGGTTATGTGGAGAAGTGAGGTAAGCCCCTTATTCTACAAAAATTTCTTTGATTTTTCGTCAGTGATGAACGACTGAGGCTTTGGCAGAGAAGCTCTTCTCCTGTAGCGGACTTCAAATCCTCGCAGATTCGGCGGGAGCGTCGAGCACCTCGGCGCGTTCAAACGGCTCGCGTTCGGCCGCATATCGTCCGATTTTGTTGCGGTTTGTTTTGTTGAACTCAAAATATCCTAAGGAAGATTTTGAGCCCAAGTTTTTTTAAGATTGGTCTATTATTATGGATTTTAGAGAGGGGGGATACTTACTTATTGAACGCCCCTCGTAAATACGAGGCCACTCTATCTTGGACATGTGCTTTCGACTACATTCCATTGTTCCTTCCATTCTTTCATGGAAGGCACTTTCAGCAAAGAATTTTTTTAAAACGATTAAAATGAAAAAAAAGAAAAGAAAAGACAACCGCAGGATTCATCAGATTTCCCAAGAACGTCATTTTTTTTGTACAAATAAAGACATTCGCACTATTATTCTAATTATTAGAATTAGACTGAATTTCTGTCTCAAACACATTGACAGGTTAAAAAAGTCAAAGGGTTTATACAGGCACAGAACACAAAAAAGGGACAATTGAAAAAACTCTCTGTTCAAGTCTTAGCAATAGCAGTAATTTGCTCCAAAGATAGAGAAAGGAAGAGGTAAGTAAAATGCTATGTACTTACAACGTTCAAATATTTGAATCATAATCTCGAAATCAAGTAAAAAAACGGAGTACAACTTACAACAAGTTTAACAAGACAAAAAAGAGGATTTCCTTTCACACTAAGCAAACGTATGACATCACACAGTTTCGAGTCCTATCCTTCATTAACAATTTAAAAGCACTCTCTTCAAATCACCGACTCTGCTAGGTAATGTACGATGAGCCGCCTTCAAATAAAAATGATACATCCCGCATAACACTCCAATGCGGGCCAAAATATTTCGATTGATAAGTCAGTAAACTTTCACTCGCTCTGCATGTTTAAGTAATGGAGAATTTTTTTACAAACTTGAAAAAGAAAAAAAATGAATGACTAAGACTTCAAATAAGCCAAAAATTGAAAGGAATGTATCTTGGAACCTATTTTACCAACCTCAGCAAGTGAGAGAAGGGATGGGAAAATTAATAAAAACTTCCGTCATACAAATGAAATGGAATATTAAAATTCGATGAGCACAATTGCATGATGTTCTTCACTTAATGGGAACCTTAAACACCTTTGCTCCTGGACTTTGGATCGAAACGATTTTTCTGCATTTTGGTCTTATTTTCATGGCAAGAATAATTGTTATTCTCGGACGACTGAATTCCCAATAAAGCGTGAAAAATAGTCCCACAATTGTTCGTCATTCTCCCCACGACAGAGGTTAACTACATTCTACTGCTGCAAAATTTACCCTGGAAAATTGAAGTTGGTACAGGAAATTCTTGAGCATTAATAAGTGAAGTTTTCACTTATATTTCTTCTGATCTCATGCAGCAATCAGAGAAATTCTAACAAAAATTGCACAGGTATATTCTTGTAAAACAATGAATTGTTTGAGTCAATTTGGAGACCTTGGAATGGAGTTACATTCCTCGTTTAGTCGGGATACGGCGGATTTAGAAACACTCTATGGCACTTGCAAGATTCCGAATTTCGGTTCTTTTAAACATACCGTCGTTTGCCAAAAGAAAGGACATATTATTGCTCAATTTAATATAGTTGCAAAAACCAGGCATACAATCACCTTTTTTGCATGAAAATGTCAGCGCAACTTCTTTACATCATTTCGCTGATTTTTACCAAAAATTTGCAGAAAAATATTTGAAATTGAGGAATTTTTCGTTAAAAGGGCGTACCCATGAGACTTCCAATGCTGCTAAGATTGCGTGCAACGCAGTTCTCCAGTTAAAACTTCTCCGAGAAGAGTTCCACTATGAAGTTTTCCCTGAATTTTCTCCATGTTTTCCTCATTATTGTCAGGAAGTAAGTTGACTGGGAGTGAATTTCATCTACCACGAACGCTATAAAAAAATTTCACAATCTTAGAGGTGTCGTCAACTAAGTTGGCATTTGTTTACTTTCCGTCGACAAGCGATCGCGATGCAATCGTCCATTAGCGATCGAGAATTGACCGCGGCCGATTGAATCAAGAGTATATTTTCTTGTCAATGTTTTTAAGAGTCTGGACCTTAGATATAAACTACTTTTTTCCAGTGTGCGCTAATTACCGAAAAATGCCTCAATTTTGAAAAAAAAAAAAAATACAAATTTATAGAGACATTTGAAGTTAAATGAATCGAAATTTAGTATTTGACTCGAAAGTAGATTCGAAGTTGTCTCCATCTTATGACCACCATGAGAGCAGGAATGTGGAACATTATCATTTCTAACAGTGCACTGTTAGAAACTAATGCTAATAGGAAATAATGCGCCCCACATTAAAGTGGTTGTTTCCGTTTAGCGGAAAATTACGAAGCCGTCGGGGATTTTTGAGGTTACACAGATGCCCCGCGCGGTCCGAGCACAGAATCACAGATTACAGTCTTTAAAATATCATATTCGTCCGAATGTGACAGGTCAAGGTCGGTTCATTCAGCAATTTCCAAAATCAGGAAACCTTCGGAACAGTTCGGCGCTCACCTCTGCCCCGCTAAACAAGAACCACTTAACTCCACCTGGAAACTCGTGTCAATACGTTGTTCTTGTTGGGCACGGCAGACCTTTGATGATGTCCCCGGTCGGCTCCAAGGATCCGAAAAAGAGTCGAAGCCGCCGAAATATGATTGCGGGGCCGGGGCGATCGCTATGAATTCTGTGAGATGATTGACAGCTCCACAAAACGATCCTCCTTGCTCCCTTTATCCCGGAGCTAGGATCCTTAACCCCTCGCGCCTCGCTCTCGCGACTCTTGATGATTATTAGTTTTTTGGTTCCTGTTTGACCAGCGTTATAGACGTGGATCCGCAGTATTGGTGCAATGCATTCGTGGCATGGTCGATTTTTGATGTATTTGTGTGTTTGTGATTGTATTGCTGATTGTTGTAACAATGTATTCCCGATGTTACCAATCAGAGGGATTATTTTTGGTTACTATTAAAAAAATGTATTTAATTTAAATATTGTGAGCCATAATTTTCACTGTACATTTGGGTGCTATTGTGCATGAACTAAACAGTTTATTTTCCTGGTGCAAAATGACATCCAAATGAAAATTTCATTGCATTTTCTTTAAAGTACACGCAAAATCAGTTAAAATTGAATTTTTCGAGTAAATTTTTTAACCTTGGAATTGAGTTATACAATTAGAAACTACAATTTCTGACTAGGTTTAGAAACAACGTATCTAAATATTTTAGTTTCCCTATTTATATATATTTAAGTACGTTTACGAATAAGTCAGACATTTTAGCTCCTTATTGCAAAATGAAGTGCATTTGTGGGGTTTGGAGGACAAGGCATACATAAGTGCAATTTTTGCTATCTTGAGAAATAGATGCTTGAATTTTTGAAATTACATGGATCCTTATGGCGGAAAGAAAGTTCAGGCTGACTTTTTGTTGCTTAAAAAATGGATTTTGGGAGCGAAATTTTCACAGAATATGCATCAAGACTAGTTTTACCTGAAATAATTAATACCTCAATTTTTTCAAAAACTGCACTTATGCGCCTTGTCCTCCGAGCTCCTCAAAATTGAGATAATCATTTCTGCATTTACTTATCGATATCCCAATGGCAACGTAACCACAGGATCAAATCATGATAAGAGGGAAATTTGACAACGCCGCGAGACCTAGACCTCGACCGGAGCCGGTGCGGAGCCCTATGGGTCGGCTCCATTCACGGAGCTAGGAGTCGGGGCTAGACAGGACTGGAGCGCAAGTGCTGCGCCGCCCTGCTAAACCAAAACCACCTAAGCGACGTGGGACCTCCATGCAGATACGCGATTTTCGCCCTGCGCGGTCACCGAGATCGCGATCCCGAAGCGCATCGGAGCGCAGGCGCAGACGAAACAATTCTATCCGGGCTCCCTCTAACGGTTGACGATCGACGACGCAAACCGGGAACGGAACACTGCCGCCTAAGGAAAAACGACGTAAGTATATCCCCATGTTGCCAAACTTTCCCCAATAAAAACTTAATTTTAGAAAAGGGAGCGTTTCGTAACTTACGTAACGCACATTTTCGGCATTTTTGACCACCTCTAGTGACGCATCGTAACGTACCCCCTGTGCCCCATTAGGGACCCCCCTTAGTAATTACGCAACACTTGACGGACTCCCCCTTTAAGACCCCAAAAATTGTGGGGAAACTATTGAATATACAAATAGGTAGATAGAATTTGAAGTAATTTTGATGAAAGTTGACAAATAACGATGAAATATTGCGAGAACTTTCTTAAGATTTCGTGTGTTTTTTTACCAACAGAAAGGGTTTCGTACCGCTGGCACTGGCCCCCCTCCCCCTCTTGTAACGCAGCGTAACCCAGAATAATATCCCCCCCTCTAGAGCGTTACGTAATTTATGAGCGCTCCGATGGTAGTGACTATTTTTCCTCGAAATTTTTCGGCATGCCTCAGTACAAAATTCCATGTGAAATTCGAAAAATGAAAATTCACAAGTTTTCTAGGAAACTATTGTTTTATCGAAGTAAATATGGCAACGTCGGGGGATTGATACGGTGTTCTTCCGTAGGACGGGAGAATAGGGAAAAGGGTAATTACCGACTGTAAGATCACCTTTCTTGAGTAAATTGCCGGGTAAGCTCCGCTTGTCAACTCGTGATGCGTAAATTGTAGTCTCCATACGTCACTCGACCCAGTCCAGGTGACTTGCTGATGAGATCGATGAGACCTATGAGTCGGGCTCCGGCGCAACCTAAGTATACGCTTATGCTCCACCGGGAAAGTCCATAGATGCATCGCGGCACTACAAACATTGCGTATGGTGCCGTCCGTTCTGAACTTTTATTTGGAAAAGAGCGCACGACCGCCAAAAGTCGAATGTCGAGAAAACATAAAAAAAATTGATTTCTTGGACAATTCTCCATATATCTGTTCGAAAAAATTGATCAATGTTCTGCATACCATGCAATAAGACTGCAGCCCTACGAAAATAGTCAGAAAATTGGGAAGAAAATATATAAATTTTCAAAATTTGGGTGCATACTACTACATTCTGCAATAAGGAGCCACTATTTCTAGCTCATTTTAGAAACAACATACAATTATGTCATTGGATTCCCTATGCGGAAAGGTGTTTTTATAGAAGGGTCAGAGATCGAGATTCCTTATTGCACAATGTAATCCACATGTCCCTCTTCCACGAAACGACTGAGTATTACATTTTTAACAGTATTATGACAATCAAGTAGCATGCGTGTTGATGATAATATTAAAAATAAAATAATAGTTGTGCCGCGCCGTTACTCACGATGTTTTCATCGTTAAAAATTGAGGAGGAAAATCCGGTGCAGGAGTTTATGTAGTGCCCAGAAATGCGAAGTGTATTTAGCACCGTAAAAGCGTATAACACTTCCGTAAAAAGAATAAATCCCGTTCCGTAATAGTGTAAATCATTCCGTAAAGAGGACAGATTCCGCTCTGCATCCATATCTTTCTGGGTTTTTGGGCGTTATGTTAACTCCGGTACAAAATTTCTCTTCGAACTTTTTAACAGCATATCATGAGGGAATAGGAAAACTCTGCGCTGGGAGAGGTGGCGCGGAAATTACACACCTTTTCTACTAAGGCAGTCATTCAAATGTTTAAAAAAAAGTAGGGGGAAAAAGGTGTTTAAAAAGTCATTTCGGTGGTTTGAATGTATGATGCATCTACCTACAAAGAATGGTATTCTGTCGAAAACTCAATTTCTGAATATATGGCGGTTACGCCCTTCTTAAAATACCCCTTTGAAATATGTGCGCGCAGTTTCAGGAGCAACCGCCATGTTGTTTTCTGCGGAAAAAAGTATCTCATAAGCCCTGTTTTTATGGAAACTGCATGACAATGTATTATTTTAGCGATTTCGGTTTCGTCGGATACTACAACAAACGGAAACAATATATTTTTATCGAGTAAAAATTATTAAATATCGATGGCCAAAGTGCGAAATCACGTATCTCCGTCCAACTTCCTGTCACACTTAATTTTTTCTTTAGGAAACTGGTCAACGTAATTGCATGAGAACGCCCTTGATTTTTCTTCTCTGCAAGCAGAAAATTCTGTTTTTTCTAGTTACAAAGTTGGCTTGCTGTTCTAATTCGAAGACATGAAATCTGAGCGGAAATTTTGAAACACCGCAATGAGGACACGTGGTTTCGCACTTAGCCATCGATATGTGACTGTCTGAGAGCCTTTGTGCGGAACTTAGGCAAGTGTTCTCGCAGAATGATTATCGTCGACTTCGCTGTCAGAAAATCTCCGAGCAAAATCGCGAGTGCATTTTAATTCAGAGCCTATTTTTCCCCTGAAAAAACTAAAATAAATATTCGTAAATAAAGAGTGAAATACACTCCGTGAGAATGGACTTGACTCCCTAAACAGAAGTGATTCCGCTTTGAAAGAGAGAAGCTCATTCCGGCAAAAAAATAATGCCGTTCCGCACTCATATCACTCCAGTCAGGGTAGGATTTACCTACTTGCCGCCCATGGGCCGCCTGTATTTTGCCGCCCCCTTCTCATTCGTTTTGAAACATCAATAAAAACCATCAAGTGAACGTGCCAGCGGGGGAAGGATGCAGAGGACGCGTTTACTTGTGTTGAACACATTTTTTGGGAAAGCCCTGTCAACACTACTGGCAAAAGTTCACGGAACTTTCTCGCGAAAGTTAAGTTCCGTAAACCTATCTCTGTGTGGACAAGGCCTTCCTTTCATGAGAAATGAACGAAAAAATTATGAAAGAACAAACATAAATATAGTTTAATGAGTTTAACTTCCGCCGCCGCGCCGCGCGGACTGCACTGTATTTGGCGCAATTCGTGAAGTATTCCGACAGTCTTGTAGGCGCTAGGCGTTTCACGCTGACCGCACTGTCTGGCGCAATGCGTGAAGTATTCATGCATTCTTGTAGGCGCTATCCGTTTCACGCTGACTGCAGTGACCGCACTGTGTATATTGCAATGCGTGAAGTATTCGTGCAGTCTTGTAGGCGCTAATATGTGTTACATGCCGACCGCTGCGCCGAGGGCTTCTCCTTTTCGTCTCAAGTCCTCGTCATCATTTCTCTCTAAGTCGCGCCGTTCCAGGCCTAATTGCGTGTTTGGTTTCTCTCTTAACTCGACTACTTAAAGGTGCTGTCTCTTGTATCACTAAAAGACGACAAAATTAAAAATTACTATACTCTCAGGAAATGAGAGCTTTTTTTGCCTTTTCTCGTTTGAAATTTTTTTTCCTAAATCCGATATTTTTTTATACCTTCATTTAAAAAAATTGCAAAATTTGCCGCCTCCTAGATTTGCCGCCATGGGCCGCGGCCCATGTGGCCATCCCCTTAATCCGGCCCTGGAATCCAAAAACTGGAGTCTCCAGTTTTGGAGTGCAAAATAGGCTGTTGAGTACAATACGCTCCCAAAATGAAAGATTTTTCGATTGCGTTACTTCTCTAAGAACGAACAAGATTTATGTGACTGTTTCTGAGGAGAGCGAGGGCCTCAGTGTGCAGAAAAAAAATTATCGATCAGGTGGGCGATTTTTGTCGTGTCGACTGGAGGGATTGGTTCGTGAGCTTTCGATGGGAAACCAACACTACCACCCCCCCTCTTCCAAGAGAAAATCCAGGAAATTTGGGTTATTGTGTGCTACTTAAGGGATACGCCTTTGAAGATTTTGAGCGCTAGGGATAGTGTTAAGTAAAATATATAAATTTAGTAAATGAAATTTTCAACTAAAAAGTTCTTCAAAACGCAAATAGTAACATTTTCCTATTCCTTTCGTCTCTTGTTGTTAGAAGAGGTCCATGACATAGTACTCCAGTTTCCATCAATTCCAACATCTGAACTGGCCGTGAACTTCTTCAACTCTAAAGAGAGGTGATAATTACATGGTGCCAAGATTGGACGAGTCTCTCTGAGCTGATTCAGGATCGGCGGCGCACGGTTCTTGTAGCGTTTTGTGGATTGCACATTATCTAGGAAGAGGAACATATTCCTCCAAAACTCACCGGCTTTCAAGACAAAAAGCGAGAAAATTTTCGATCTAAGTTGCTTTGAGCATTCTACTAAAGATTCACACTTGAGATTTCATTGCTACTTATCGATGGCTTAAATGCGAAACCACGTATCTCTCTAATCGTGGTGTCTCAAAATCTTTACTCCTTTTTTATTTTTTTGAAATATTTTTTTATTTGTTTTAACTTAACTGACAAATAGTATATAAAACTTAAAATTTTTACGGAATATTCTGTAAATAAAGAGGAAAAATAAAAGAAGTTTTCAAGAAATTAAGGTGACTAGTTTTCCAATGATAACATGAAGTATGACAGGAAGTCTGCAACGTTGCAAATGGAGATATGTGATCATCTATGTAAGCTCTCTGACCCCCTAAATTTCCTCCCACAACGGAAGTACGTACCGAATGCCCATTATTCTCGTAAAAATTGAGATATTCTTGCGCAATAAGTTAAACTCTGAGGGATGGTCCCTGCACTGAAAAAAAAATTTCTGTGTATTTACCAAGAAAATGGTAAAATTACCAAGAATTCAGGGTTCTATTTGATCCCAGTTTTTAACTAATTACCATTTATGGAATTGGTAATTTGACTGAGAAATCTCGGTAAAATTATTGACTTTCTCGGTAATTTTACTGATTCCCGGTAAAAACGCCTTTATTTTTTATCGACCGTGGTATAATTACTGAGATAAAATGGCAAAGTTACCGGGAATTGATTACCAATAAAAGTGGTATTCTTACCTGTAAAAAACAGTAAAAATACCGGTTTTTACGTAAGCTTACCAGTCTGTTTTGGTAAAATTGCCAATAATTGGTAAAAAAAGTGAGATGGTAAAGGTACCAACGGACCTTGGTAAAAACGCCGAGAATTGTTTTCAGTGTGATGGAGATCGTTCAAAAATTACGATGACCTCTGACCACTTGGGCAAATTCTAAAATTTGCCTCTTGCCTCAAAATCTATGCATTATATTTTGGTGATTGAAAGACTTTCTTTTCATAAGTGTGATTTTGCGAAGATGTAATTCCACACAGATTGATCATTTATCATGATAACCTTTCGTAAGACCTACAATGGCGGTCATCGTGTAACTTAGTTATTTAAATATTTTAAAAAGAGACAATATTTTTGACAACCATTTTAGGTACTGCACAGTGTTATCAAACCGTGGTGACTTAGCTATGTACAGTGTACAGTAGATCAGATTAAATATCGACGGTGAAACTACCAAACCACGTATCTCGGTTTGCGACGTTGTAGACTTCCTGTCATACTTTATTTTTTAAATGGAACACTATTCAACTTCAATTCTTGAAAACTTCCGTGTTTTTTCCTCTCTATGTGACGAAAACTCCGTGAAAATTTCAAGAAATGATATTGATTTGTTCTCCTTCAAAAAAATAAAATGGGAGCGGCGATTTTTAAACACCGCAAACGAGATACGTGGTCTGGTAGTTTCACCGTCGATATTTGCTACATCAGTACTATTTGGGCTACTCGGTAAATATTTTCTAATCACGTTAGCTTAAAAATTCAGTATATTTTCTCATGCAGATTGTCCAGTGTAGAGCAAATTCTAGAGCTGTCTCATGCATTTGTAATGATTTTTAAACGATTTTTCATCTGTCAGAAGATATCTCTTTTTTTTGAACGGGATGCCCCTTAAAGTTGAACGGCTCAAACGGCTCAGAGGCTCATTGAACTTTCCGATCGAACTGAACTGATAAAATAAGTTCGATCATACGAATCACGAACCTTTGATTCTACACGCCAAAATTACTCTTTGAAAAACCGAATGGTTGGTTCAATCGTGCTAATGAAAATGGGCCATAGAATAGAATTTTACAACAAAGCCTGGCTATAGATTTTTATATTGTCCCGATCCTGTAGCCTAGCTGTGCGAGCAATAGCAATACCTATTGCCGGGTTACAGGGACCCTAATAAATCCTATAAATGCGAACTGGTTGTAACAAATCATACAGCCGAGTTACGATCTAAAATACTACTGTTCCGCCAATTTTTGCCAGCGTATGGAAAATCGAAAGTTCGTTTGATCCGATCGAACTTTTTTTTCCAGTGTACACGAGCATCACTATAAAGGCGACACACAGTTTTATCAGCTCAGTTTTTTATGTTTTTTTATTACTTTTTTTGTCGGCAGGGACCATTTTTCCTCTTAAAACCGTTTATCCTTCAGAGTGCGCCTTTCTTGCACCAAATTTTTCATTCCCTGACTGGCACAAGCGAGAAAACGCGGCGAGTCGTGGACCGACCTGGAGTCGTGACACGGACTCGAGATGTCGGGCCCTTCCTCCGCGGCACCGTGGTAAGAAAAAACACCCTATCATCCTTCAGACGTTGCCAAATTTCCTTCGATGAAGCACGAATTTCCAGGATAACTTATGAATATCTCTTCCTCAATTTTGGATACAATTTTATTCGTTCTTTACTCTAAAACACCCGAAAATCCCCGGGAATAACATCCGCAACTCACCTCAGACATAGATATTCTATCGGCGGAAATCAGCGACGTTGGAATGTTGATACGTGGTTCTTGCTTAAGACGGGAGCGTGGTCGCGGTGCTCTCCCACCACGAAGGAATATGACGGCCCCTCAAGATCGAGGACTCCAGATTTCACCGCATTTCTATCCAGTCTCTCATTACACGCCATGCCTTGCCCCCTCCCTCCTCCCCGCGATTGCCCGTATGCCCGTATTCCGAGCGAGAGGTCCTGGAAGGAAGTCTGGTAGAACGAATGTTAGGCCTGCCCTCCTTCATGCCCTCCCTCCGACGGCCATGTTGTCTACGTATAATGACTCGACAAATTATGATGATAATGATAGATCGGAAAGGATGGCTTTGCCGCGCGGCGCCGACCGAGCGCTGCGCTGATCAAAGCCCTTGACTCGCTTGACGCTTGTCGCGCCGCCGCTTCGAGTGTGTTCCTCCTTTGTTGGAATCTCCATCTTGGTTTGTTGCTTTGAGTTCTAAGAGCCGTATTCTTGGTCGTTTCTCAAACAAATCCTTTCCTTTAGACCCAAATAAGACAAGCTAGCTTTAAAAAGCTCTTTCTCAAACTGAATTTTCCAAGTTACTGACTTTTACATCGTCATACTTGCGCATTTTTTTTTTATATTTTCAAAACTTTTTGCTCTAAATTTTCAAAAACTTCCCTGCCTTAAACTTCCTGCATGGGACCCAAAGTTAAGGTCGTATGGATTTCTGAAGTTTTCGGATCCAGCTGTCAAAGAGCGGGTGACACATCTGCTCAGTGCGGGCCGAAAATATATTTTTTTAGAAATACGGAAACGGCTAGGGCTAGCAAAAGTTGTAAATAGGCACCAATATATGTAGAACTAGTAAAATATCCTAGGCCATAACTCCTCCATCTTCATTGTCAGCATGGGGGATGAAAGTTTGAGGGCTGAATATTCCAATTTCTCGAGTTTCTTCAAATTAAAATCGCTCTCCGCGTCGTGGGTCAAACATGGTACTTCGGTACTTCGGTTGAAACTTTTGAAGAGTCAACCGAAGGTACTGAAGTTCTTCAGATATGTGTCTCAAACGTCGATGGTTGGACCTCAAATTTCGGATGCACGACCCGAAATCTTCAGAGATTCATAGGACCTGAACATCGGGTCCCACGCAAAAATATTTTCTCCATGTGTAGGGGTGCGAATTAGTGACCGGATCTATGAAAAGGGACGTTATCATCCTGAAAAAAATTTTCCTTAACTTTTTGAAAACGCAGGAAGGAAGAAAATTTGGAAATTTTGGCGCAAGTTTGACCCTTCACACTACAGTCTCAAAAATTAAACACGGGGAAAAACTTCTTGCATGGGGCCCAAAGTTTAGGTCATATATATCTCTGAAGTTTTCCGGATCGACGCATCCGGAAATTCAAGGTCCACCTGCTGCATTTCGGATCCTGCGACTAAAATACTTCGGTTAACTCCATAGAAGGTTGAACCGAAGCACCGAATTACTTCAAATTTTTAACCCAAACTTCAATCGATGACCTTCAGTTTTCTTTTAACCCATCCAAAACCTTCAGAGATCCATATGACCTGAACTTTGAGTCCCACTCACGATTTTTTTTCCCCGTGAGGGAGATTTTAGTTCTGCGCAGTTCCAAGACAAAAATTCTTCGGTTGTAGAAAAACGTGGTTTAGGTGTTTGTAAAAAGTTTCGCAAACTTTGCTCTCAGATGATAAGGTCTCTTTTCACAGATCCGCTCAAATTGATACATTTTGGGTTTTTGACTCATGCACCAAGATTTTGGTTTGAGAAGCCGAAAGTTCGTCGTAACCTGTACAAACCTGATTTTCAACTCAAAAATTGGAAGTTCCCTTTGATAAACTGAATAGTTTGAACGATATATGTAGAACATCGAAAATTAAGCGCTCACCTCATGTGATCAAACTTGTTTTCAGTGTGCACTGAGAAAAAAAGTCAGGTGACAGGCAAGAAAACTCGGTTCGTATCGAACATTGAAATTTTTCGGTTTGGGTTCAACCGGAGTTTTTAGCCATAACCGAAGTTTGGTGTTCAAAATGAACCAAATTACAGTATCTATTACCAAACTTTTTTCTCAGCTTGAATGGACTCTAAGCGCATTTTTTTATGTAAGAATTATTTTTGTATAGTATAAAAATGATAATTCACTCCTTAATTTCTTCGAGGAAGCAATGATTCCTGAGTCCTGACACACAAGTAGAAAACGTCATCTTGCGATCATTTCATTCATTAACACAAGTGCATTTAGAAGCGCAGCTACATGAAATCAGAGCTACAGGCTGATTATTGAAACTTATAGACAAAACTATAGGACAGACATAGGTGTCAAAGGGGAAATGGAGCTACCTTTTGGTTGAAACAGGTGGTTGCTGTTACGAGGGTTTATTGTCCGATTTACAATTTTAAGGACTTCAAAGGTTCATTTCTATTATTTTTTCTATCCACGTTTTTTCTGCGTAACCTCTATTCTCTGAGAGAAAATGCTTAACATTTTTACAAAAATGAGGCTCACAATATTAAGGAAAGGTTAGTAATTATGCAAATCAAAATGACAGCTGTAGACTAAACGGGAAAATGATAGACTATAGTTATAGGGTCTTTGGTGAGTTACCGGCAATAGTTAGTCTTTTGGTTACCTCCTTTGTCCATTGACTTCATTGCAACCACCCTCTTCTAGAGTGTTATGAAAAGTAAGAAAGAAATGAGAGATTTGGAAATTCAGTGAAATATATCATAAAATTTCCCGAGGCTGTGAAATATTTCATATGTTTCAGGGGCTGGAGTATGCAACCCGCTCTCAAACACACACAAAATAGAAGAAAGTCACAATTTTTACATTTTGCGAAACATGAAAAGGAGCCGATATTTTTTTAATATCTTTCATAAATTTCTGAAATTTCATGAAATATTTTACATGAAATTTAAAGATTTTATTTTTCATGAAATATTTTACATGGAATTTCAAGATTTTATTTTTCATGAAATTGTGCAACCCTACCCTCTTCCATCTATAGGGCTCATGTATTTTCTCTTAGTCTTCTTTATCTATCGCTTTATCTATCAATTCAAATGATCGGCCCGCCGCCTTACCTCATATCCATGGTCTCAGAAATGTCGAGTGGTCCCATACTCCACGTCTTTTAAAGATCATGCGTACCTGCGTACCTGCGTACCTGCGATCCCCATAGTGCAGAAGTATTAGAGGTGAAAACGACAGGAAACAACGTCAAATTAGGATAGGACATCCAATGTTGGGTGGAATAACGACGGGTGTTGGAGGATTATTGGGTATGCACAGCATGGAATCCCGAACGCCAACTTCTGGTTGCGGTTCGAGTTGCAAGTTCTCGAGATTCAAATTGTGTCGCCGCCTGCGCCTGGGCCTGGGCTCAGGTTGTCGACGAAGATATACGGTCTTGCCAAACTAGGCTTTACAAGCTCCTCGGCTGGACCTGCCATAAATTGCGCACGTCGTAAATATAGTTGTCGCCAAGACATAACTGGTTCGTTGAACTGCAAATGAAAAGATCTTACTTCTAATCCTTTATTTTAGAGCATCGTGAAAATTTCATTCAGCACGAAGCGATGAGGATTTATTTTAGTGGAGCCTAGTAGACCTGAAAACATCTGAAAAAAAAAAATTAAAAAAAATTGTAAAGTTGCTGTAAATATGGAAAATTCAGCAATACTTCTATTTTTTAAAAAGAAGTTTAAAAATCTTGCTGTATGGTAATAGGGTAATTTGCTTACTTTAAAAAATATTCATATATAGACCATTTTAAGTTCCGCGGTTGGAAAAACAACTTTAGCTCCCTTTCTATCATCTGAGGCAAAGTAACATCAACCGATAATATTCCGCCACGGAAAATAAGAAGGGATTAACTAAAGATGAATTTTTTAACCAAGGAACTTCAAAGATAACAGTTTTCATTGGTAAAAAACTGAGTCTTTGTAGCGGTGTAGTGTTAAAACGAGCTTTCAACTTAAGCTAAAAAATTCAGTAGAGGATTGTCCCGTCATGAGATCTCTCTTGGGCTACATTTGAACGAATATAGAATTTGCAGGTGTCTAAAATTTGATGGATTTCGTGTTTAAATGGAAACTACGGAGTTAACTGAACTCAAGGATACCCTTGGTTCACAAATTTAACAAAATAATTGGAGAATATATGACAAAATGATCTAATCTGCTAAAATACGTGTGTTTAAATGGGAAATGCCGCCAGATGACGACACTAGGCGATGCAAATTCTCACTTATTATCTATTTTTATACTATTTCCCATGTCAGAAAAAAATTATAAAAAATACCGTGATATCAGCTTATTAAGCATTTTCAGATGAAGCAATACAAATTTTGCATGCAAATTCTCCATTGTTTCAGAAAAGGGCACTTTTTCAACAGAATCTTTTCACTTACTCCTCGGCAAATATTCATGGAGACAGGAATGTTGGCTCGCTTTAAAAAGTCAAGCTTGAGCCCAGCGCTATTTTCGAGCGTTGTTCGCAGTGCTTATTTCTCAACAATCATGAGAATGTATGTCCATTGGTCGCCGGCCGGGGAAGAAGAATAGAGAAGATTCGAGTTAATTACCCATTCTATATTTTCCCCAGTTTTTTCTCGTCTTCGTTTCTTCCTCCAACACTTAATAAGAAGACTCGAGACTACTTCCTTCAATTACAATGTCCCGACCTAAACTCCTTTGCACCATCCGCTGTCATTACCCATTAAGCGCGTTACTCAGCCTTGAACGATAGGGCAAACTCGTGACGGCATTTTTAAATTTGAGCGTTATTCTGCCGAACGGAACTATGTGCATTATGACGTGAGCCCTGTTATGCATGTATTCTTATGCGTCTCAGGGCTCATGTCTTAATGCACAAATAGTTCCGTTCGGTAGAAACACGTCCATTTTGTCTTCAGTTCCATCTACTCTTCTTGCTCTCAGGACTTTCCAACCAAGCTTCGGTAACGTAGAAAAAAACACAGTAAACTATTAAAGCAGCTCTAGGACAGCTAAAAAAGTCGATGATCATGTTAAATTGCCATGAATCTCGGCTGCGGCCTCTCAAAATTTCCGCTCATGTTTTATTTTGGTCCTTAAAGGTGGCGGAAACAACATAATATTTTAACGGTATGTGGAATGTAGCCAAGTGCTAGAAAATAATGTGATATTTTCTGGAAAGCTTACATTTTATTGATACAATTTCATTTTTTTTTAAACAAATACTAAGATACTAAGAACAATAAAATCAAGAAATGAGCGTAAAACATTTTTTGATTATATACATCATACATCACGAATAACGGATCTTGGTTTGGTTTTACAGATTGTTTGAAATATTTGATGTTTTAACTTTCAAAAACTAACGTGATTTTTTCCTGTGTGCAAAGTGTATTCCGTGAATAGTTGAAACTATTATCAACTTCAGGGAACATTGTATTATTAAGACAATGTCCAAAAGGTAGTAACACTGAAATATATCGGTATGTGGCAGGGCCGGATTTACCTACTTGCCGCCCATGGGCCGCCTGTATTTTGCCGCCCCCTTCTCATTCATTTTGAAATATCAATAAAAACCATCAAGTGAACGTGCCAGCGGAGGAGGGGCGCATAAGACGCGTTCACTCGTGTTGAACACATTTTTCGGGAAAGCCTTGTCAACAATACTAGCAAAAGCTCACGGAAATTTGCGCGAAAGGTAAGTTTCGTAAACCTATTTCTGTGTGGACAAGGCCTTCCTTTCATTAGAAATGAACGAAAAAATTATGAAAGAACAAACATAAATGTGGATTAATGATTTTAACTTCCGCCGCCGTGCCACGCAGACCGCACCGAGTTTGGCGCAATGCGTGAAGTATTCAGACGGTCTTGTAGGCGCTATGAGTTTCACGCCGACCGCTGCTGAACGCACTGTGTTTGACGCAATGCGTGAAGTATTCACGCAGTCTTATAGGCGCTATCCGTTTTACGCTGACCGCAATAACCGCACTGTGTTTGATGCAATGCGTGAAGTATTCGTGCAGTCTTGTAGGCGCTAATATGTGTTACATGCCGATCGCCGCGCCAAGGGCTTCTCCTTTTCATCTCAAGTCCTCGTCATCATTTCTCTCTAAGTCGCGCCGTTCCAGGCCGAATTGCGTGTTTGGTTTCTCTCTTAACTCGACTAATTAAAGGTGCTATCTCTTGTATCACTGCAAGACGACAAAACTAGAAATTACTATACTCTCAGGAAATGAGAGCTTTGGTCGCCTTTTCTCGTATTCGTGGTTGCGTACTTTCTTCGTCTGTATTAATCTATGTATTAGATGTGCTACACGAGGGAAAAGGGGGGGGGGTCCGGTCATGAGTGCCAGACGATCGGTATTCAATTTTGATAGAACTATTCTGTTCATCATTTGTGGTTGGTCCTGGAATCGAACGCATGGTCTGTGTGGAGATAAAATTAAGATGAAAACTTTGTGACATTCTTTTGATTTGTTATTATGCGTCGCTACAAGGAAAACAGGATTTATTCGAGAACTTTGGTAACTGAGGAACTGCAAACATTCTTCCCTGTGCATAAATTCAAAGAGCTGGCGCGATCCGGGGCGTCCAGTACTTTGATTTAGGGAGCCTCTCGTAATTCATCAAAAAGAAATTAAATGATGTTTTTATTTGCAAAACCACGGGATAAATCACTTCGTCTAATATTTGCTTATGCTTTGACGCAACACCTAACATCTGGGTATAATGTGATGCAAAAATGACTTTCAGTGTATTTTTCTTTCTTGTGTGTATTTCGACGATAAAACTACGAAATCATGCACATACCTTTTCGGTTCCTAACTTTTTAAAATTCCTTGAATATTTTAATTTAAAGAATAACTGTCATTCTCATCTTTTGTCTTTTTGAAAATTTTCTCTTCTCTACTGTGCAAAAAGTATCATCGTTGTTGAGATTGTGAAAAGCAACATTTACGAGCACACCCCATCTTTCCCAACTGTCTCTAGATCCTTTTATCATAAATACGTCCATTTTGAGAGACCATTGAACCGGGTGTACAATAATCTCGACTATTGGTCATGAGTACTTTATCCAGGGGGCTTACCTCTATCTCCAAAATTCAGAAAAACAGTGATTTTCTCAAACATTTTGGGGAGACCTTATTAAGTTCAAATAGGGGATCTTTTGGAGAGAGAGCGAAAAAAACTTTACAGGAAAAAAGACACTAGAGACTACAAGAAGACATTAGAGATTACAAGACTATACGCCACATCTCTTGCGGAAATGCGGACTGGTTATTTGACCTTGGATGATCCTGTAAACAGTTTTGACTTTTAGATGCTCCACGGGCCGAATCTGTGCGGAAACAATCAAGGGTAAAGTGCCTAAAATGCACCTCGCGCGGAAAAGATGCACTGGTCAAACGTCAAGCCATTCAAGATCCAGGATCCTCGAGTTAATTTAATGCCCCGCCCCAGTTCGGCCCCCGCAGTGAAACCTCGTTGCCAAATCTACAAGAAAATGTCCAATTGCATTATTTATTCCCCCACAAAATGTGTCAATGCTCTTTCTAGCTCAGTCCGACGTGATGTGGCAGTCCTTATATTTGAACTAGTCGTGATTAGCTCGCTTTGCGAGCTGACACGTCTAGCCGGGGAGTGCCCCTGGACCCCAGTTCTACGCTTCGCGACGAACTTGCGACTCGCTCCGCGAGCCGCCACCGCCCCGCACAGTTTTTAACATTGATGAGGAGACAACATCTATGTCTTAATCTTCTTTTTCACCAA
>NW_017547090.1:2774773-2793233 GCF_001854935.1 Bemisia tabaci
ACAATAGCTAAGCGTGTACCAATTTTAAAGGAAATCGCTTCGGCCAATTTTTATCTAGGGGGGGCATAGTGAGTGGGAACAGCAGCTTTATATAGAGTAATATACTCGACATTTTGATGGTATACTTTGTTTAAATTATAATTCTAAAAATTAAAATTTCTCAAAAAAATTAATCATAGAGGGAGAGACCATAGGAGATGAAGAAACATTTTCCAAGGAAGAAATTTTTTGAGTTCAGTGAAAAAATCGGGATTTCAATCGAGAAGCTTGGAGGACAAGGCGCACAACCCAACTAGCATTTTTCAACGGAAAAATCGGGATATATTGCAATTTTATCGGCGATAGAATCGCTAGGATCATCAACATCTGAGCGATTATCCTCGATATTATCGGAGTAAAATCGCAATTTCATCGCCAGGCAATTTATCGCGATATTTTCGAAATAAAAATCGCGATAAATGGCGATCTAATCTCAATCTTATTGACGAAAATTGATCGCGATTTTATCGAACCAAAAATTGTGATGTGTAGCGATTTAATCGCCATGTATCGCAATTTTAATGCGATAATATCTCGATATATTACCACAGATAAAATCGCTTTTTATCACTACCCCTGCTACTTGGGAAGTACAGTTTTTGCTGTATCGTGAGATACGTGTTTGAAGTTTCGAAATTACATGTATCCTTATAACGGAAAGAAAGTTCAAACCGACTTTTTGATGCTTAAAAATTGGAATTCAAGAGCGAATTTTTCGCCAAGTATGCATTAATAAGACTAGTTTCACCAGAAATCATTAATATTTCAATGTTTTCAAAAACTGCACTTGTGCGCTTTGTCCTCCGCGTCCCTCAATTTCGGTCGTTCAGAAGAAAAGAAATACGTCTATTCCACGGTTTGGTGCACGGAGCTGTCTTTTGTCCCAAGTTTTTTCCCTACCATATGTTTTCTTGATACTTTTTTCATACTCGTTTTTGTCCTATTACAGTGAGTTCGACGAATAAGATGTCAAACTAGCTTTTTCTCTCAGGGTATTTTTCTTGAATGTAATTGAAAGTTGAACAAGATCAGAGCAGAAAGAAAAGTTTTCTAACTAACCCTGCAGCTTATATTGATTTCTAGGAGACAGGTCCGTTATTTTTACTTATATATAAGTATAACTTGTGAATTTTGTTATTTTTTGAAAATTGAAATTAGGACACACTCCCGGCGTAAAAAGCCAATAGTGTGACATCTACTCGTAGGAACTTGTAATGGATTAAAAAAGGAGTTGGGGAAAGTATCAGGAGAACTTTTTGTATAAGGAAAAAAAGTTTAGGGAAAAATGACTTACCACCCGGCTACACAATCGTAATGTCACGCGTAAATCCACGGTAACGCACGGCCGATCATTTTGGAGGTTTTAATGATGAACTGATATTATCACGTCTACTGTGTAATGTTGCGGTGAGTATAAAATTATGCTACTGTGCTTACCAATAAACTTACCATACAAAAACCATGGTTCTCTACTAACTTGGATTCTAATGTAACGTTGCTTTGGACTATTGCGAATGTCTTTAGAGACGATTAAGTCAGATAAACTTAAAATCCTGTAAATTCGATTCAGTATTCTTACAACAAAACTTTACCTAACCTATTTCGAGTGTTTCTTGTTTTGAAGATCTTTATGGAGGTTTTAGCAGTTTGCCTCTTCAAAGTTTGATGAATCCAGAGGGCTACACTGGTAAAAAAAACCTCTTGGACCAATGCCGCGGTGCATTGACTTAAGAGTGCAGTTTCTTGTCGCCGCGGATTTAAGAGTCTTGAACTCTTGTTTCAAGCGGATTTTGCATTGATTCAATTCAAAATCCGCTTGAAACAAGAGTCCACACTCTTAAATCCGGCGACAAGAAACTGCACTCTTGAACCAAGAGGTTTTTTTCACCAGTGATAGAATTTCTATTAATTATCGTTGTCTCTCTAACGTAAGGGCGTATCTCAATTTAAATATGAGCCCTGTTCTCAATTTAACTCCATGCTATTCAGGGCTCACGAGGAAATAAAGATATGCCCTTTCGCCAGAAGACCGACGTTACATTAGGGAATGACACAGGGGCGCAAACTTGCATCGTCGTTCGCTCTCGGTGTTTGAGATCTCTGACACAGCCTCGAGGCTCCCCTAACGTAATAGCGTACCTCTATTTACACATGAGCCACGGAGAGCATAGAGGTTTACAGAGGACAAAGCTCACGTGGAAATCGAGATACGTCCTTATGACAGAGGAGCGACGATCGACACCTTCCAAAGTTTCAGCCCTCGCGCCGTCGTCACTGCTATGCCGTGGAGATATTTTGAAGCACGAATTGAACTACCATTTAAAAATAATTTTAAAAAATGGAAGATGCAAGGTTCTAAGATATGGACCACATTTTGCACTAAGGAACCACTATTTCTGGCTCATTTGAGAAACAACATATATGCTAATAGTTTCCCTACGCAGATAGGCGCTTATTCAGAAGAGCCAGAGATAGTGGTTCCTTATTGCAAAATGTAATCCATATTGTAGTTTGGTTGTTGATTTTGAATTGGATTACATTTTGCAAAAAGGAACCACTATCTTTGCCTCTCCTCTAAAAGCACATATCTGCATAGGGAAACCAACGGCATGTACGTTGTTTCTAAAACGGGCCAGAAATAATGGTTCCTTATCGGAAAATGCAATCCAATTGATCGCGATTCCGGATTGACAGAAGCCCTCCCCGGAGCGCGAAGTGGGTGAAAGGGCGCGGTGCCGGCTGGACGGACGGAAGACTTCCCAGTCGCGATGGACCTACGGGGTCCACGGTCCCGATCCTGGACCTACGGGGTCCAGTGGTCCCGATCCTGGACCCGGGTCCCACGGGGTTCGATCGATAAATCAGAAGCGGGGTAGCCATAAACCTGCCTCGCGCTTATCGACTCCTAAAGGGTGTTAGATTATATTCCTCCTGCAGCTAATTTATATGATGCGTGGCCTACAAATTACGGCCTATTTTGAGTCGGTGGACGCGGCCACAGCGGGGCGGCGCCGGACCCCGGCCGTGGCCCCATAGACGCTCCTCGCATCAGTTATTGCTTCATTACCCCTCCGCCCTCCCTCCCTCACCCCTCCCCCGAGAACCACTCAAGTGTCCGCTGCTTACGATGTCGACGTACGCGGTTCTTGCTTCGGGGGGCAGCCTGCCCTTCATCACCACTGCTCGCCTCCTTGGACTCATCAATAGACAAGTTGGCCGATCGCGGCGGTTTTTTGCCCGTAAGACCAGTGCTTTTGAAACGAAACAAGCCGCATAATTGCGTTAACTAACAAAGTAAACAAAACAATATCGCCGACAGTAAATAATTTATCGGTTCGTTCGACTGCCGCGGTTATGAGCTCTGTGTTCCCTCACCCTTGGCTCATTTCCCTCGATTTTTCGCATTCATTCATTTAGCTACTCTGCAGTTTCGCAAGAGCTCAGTTTCGCATCATTTCTTTAACTCCTTAGTTTGATAATGTCGCATTCACCGTCTGACACCATCGATATTTTACTACAAACCACTCTTAGTGTATTGATAATAGTGACATTTAAACCTACGGAAAAGGATCGATAAGCATAGGGTGTCCGCAACGAACACCATAATAATCAATTCTATGCTATGGCTTCGAATGAAAGAATATCGATAGTCGATCATTTGCGCCTCGCCACTGACTGATAAGCATTAATTACTCGACAATTAATTTACCCAAATGCTTTACGTCCTATGAAATGGACTTCATTTTTCAATTAAGAAACACAGTCTCCATTTTGTTTTAGAAACACCATATGTTAAACGACATAACCATTAGTTTTCCTATGGACATACGTGTTTTACAGATGAGCCAGAACTTGTAGTTTCTAATTGCAAAATGAAGTTTAAATCTACCCTCAGTGAATTCTCATGGACCCTCGGCCACTTTTACTTATTATTCATAAAAATTTGACAACCTTCGTCTATCCCTTCCAGTTCACTTCATTTTAGAACAACTAATAATTACATCAGACGTCAAAAATCAGACTTTGTCAAATACGATGGAATATTCATTGAAATTGGTAACAAAAAAGAAGAAACAATAGTGTATTTTCTTCGGAAAATACACTAAAATGAAAAAAATGATGATATTCTCTGAAAATAACAGATGGATTTTTCCTAGGTTTAAATTCATCACCTGAAAAAATGATATTAACCTTGCTTTGCATTCAAAATTGCATTTAACTTCATATCTAAAACGCAACTTTTGGTGAATAGCGCGATGAAAATGCACACGCAATACAGCCTCAATATTGGAAGAATTTAAATCAAAAGAAACTATCTCTTCTGTGATCTGGCCCCTAAGACCTATAAGAATACATGCAAAACAGGGCCTATGTCAAAGTAGATTTATTTCTATCTTATTTAATTATGTCCAATTGAAATTTGGACGGGAAATGAGGAACCTATCGTAGGATCGTGACGGGTTTCCATCGATTCACCTCCCGCGAGTAGGTTTTGTTGCTGCACAGGAGTTTGAAGGCGTTTTCAATATATTTTCCCGCCGCTCTCAGTAACATCTCTTCGCGGCAGTTTCGTTTAGTTGTTCTAGGAAGAACACTCTCTGCATGTTCATATGCCTCGCCCTCCTTTTTCTGCCACTGACATCCGTAAGGCCGTTTCAACCACTTCACAAAAAAGTATGGATTATTCAGGTGCGAGAATGTTATCATGCCAAGGAATTTTAGATTTAGTTTCATGAGAATTTTCTCTAGACTTAAAAAAATTCCTCTTTACTCTCTTTGTTTAGTTTTCTTCTTACTTTTTTACTCCTTTTTCTTTACTTTATCGTAACAGTTGAGATTTTAGTTCACCATGGATGAAGGATCCAGCCTCCCTCAAATTACACCGAATTACAAAGGGTTCAAATTTTCCGATTCGATCATAATTATAAATATTAAAAAAGAAAACAATATCGGGGTCACGGCGTTTAAGAGATAAGGCGGAATTACCGAGAGGCAACAATCATCTGAAAATATCGCGTGATGCCTCCGCGGTGTAGTAATAAATGGATATTCATATTACACTTACAATGAGATAATTTAATTTAATTTGTTCCTCCTTTGACTTGAAAAGATGAATAAATGATTATCCGAAGATTAGAGCAGCCAGGTTGGTATGAACCGAGAGCTCAAAAGGCTGCACGCAACAAAATTGTTGAGCCCTGATTATAGAGCGCCGCCACACCGCGCCTTGGAGATCCAGTGTTGAGCTTCCTGTATACCCCTTGGCCCTTGGCTACTCCACATCATCTCTAACGTACAATAGGAGGAGTGAAGGGGGAAAAGATGGGGCACGTTTTAAAAAAGAATTCTTGAGATAATTCGGCTCGGAGTTCGATTGCTGTCGAAAGAGGGAGGGTATGGATTCGATCGACACGAATCGATCGAAGTGGACCGATCGACAAATTGAGGGGCTGGGAGGACAAGACGCAAAGTGCAGTTTTTGAAAACATTTAGATATCGAAGATTTCAAGTGGAACTAGTTTAAATCCATATTCGGTGAAAAATTCGCTACCGAATTTCAATTTCTAAGCATCAGAAAGTCAGTTTGAACTTTTTTCCGCCATATGATTCAATGTAATTTGGAAACTTCAAACAGGTATTTCAATAAATAGCAAAAAGTGCACTTATGCGCCTTGTTCTCCAAGCCCCTCAATTATTAAAAAACGGAGGATATGTCCATTCGATCGACATGAATCGATCGGAAAAAAATCGTGAACCGTTCGACGGGATTCGATCGACTGATTCGATACGGGTTTGTCGATCGGTTCACGTTTTTATTTTTTGATCAGTTCATATCGATCGAATCGACCCCGGTTTTTTAATGATTTAACCGTCAATCAAATCGGTATCGATTGGTTCGAGCCGAGCGATTTATGTCGATCGAATCCATACCCCTCTCGACAGAACGCTCCATCTAATCGAAAGCTCGGTATATGACAAACCCAATATTCCAATCTAGGATATACACCAAACTTTTCTTTTTGTACTCGATTTTGTTTCTAGTGTACACAGCTCCGGATTAAGGGTAACACGTATGAAGAGCGGCTGGACTAGGCGCCATCAAAGGAAGAGCGCCAAAATGACAGAGGAGAAAAAGCAGGGCCGGATTAAGGGGGTGGCCACATGGGCCGCGGCCCATGGCGGCAAATTTAGGGGGCGGCAAATGTTGTAATTTTTTCAAATGTAGGTTCTTGGCTGTAGGTTCAATGTAGGTAATTTTTTTCAAGAAAAAAATCTGATTCAGAAAAAAATCACAAATGAGGAAAGGCAAAAACATCTCTCATATCCTGAGAGTTAAAGCAAAGTAATTTCTAATTTGTTCGTCTTTAGGTGATACAAGATACAGCGCCTTTCATTAGTCTAGTTGAGAGAGAAACCAAACACACAATTTGGCCTGGAGCGGCAGGCCAAAGAGCAAATGGCTGGAGAGAGCAATGATGGCGAGAACTTGAAATGGAAAGGAGAAGCCCTATCGGCGCACCGGTCAGCATGAAACACATATTAGCACCTACAAGACTCCATGAATACTTCACGCATTGCGTCAAAAACAGTGCGGTCACTTGGTCAGCAGCGGTCAGCGTGAAACGCATAGCGTCTACAAGACTGTATGGATACTTCACGCATTGCGCCAAACACAGTGCGGTTGGCGCGGTGGCGGAAATTAAGATCATTAGAGCACATTCGTCTTCATTCTTATTCATAATTTTTTCGTTCTTTTCTTACAAATGAAAGGCATCGTCCACACAGAGATAGGTCTACGGAACTTAGTTTTTGATCAAAGTTCCGTGAACCTTTGCTAGTGTTAACAGGGCTTTCACAAAAAATTGCCAAATGCACCGGTAACCGTGTCTTATGTACCCCTCCACCTCCGGCACGTTCACCTGATGGTTTCTATGGATATTTCAAAACGAATGAAATGGGGCGGCAAAATACAGGCGGCTGGTGGGCGGCAAGAAGGTAAATCCGGCTCTGAGAAAAAGATGAGTAAATATACAGGATAAAAAAAAATAACAATGAGGAGTAATGCTTAGCATCGCTCAGATTTTTTGGGCGCAATATCGACAGCATTTCGTTCCAAAATTTTAACAGCGAAAGAGGACAGATTTATGATTATCTTATCACTTTAAATCTCCAAAAATTTGAGCCGATTGAATGTCATGGCACTTTAAAGTTACACTTGAAAAAACCTACTTTTTGAAGTACCGAGGCAAACGACGGCGAAACTCCCAAAACACGTATCTCGGTTTGCGACGTTGCAGGCTTCCTGTCATCCTTTATTATTAAAATGGAAAACTACCAAATGTCACTTCTAAAAAAACTTCTATAATTTTTCCTCTCTGTGCAATGAAAATTCTGTGAAAAGTGCGAGGAATGATTATGATTTGTTCTCCTTTAAGAAAGTAAAACGAGAGCGGAGGTTTTTAAACATTAAACACGAGATATGTAATTTGGGAGGTTCACCGTCGAAATAGACAGTCTGCACTTTTCAAAAGTTTGGAGTGAGATTCTGTGTGGGCGTCTACACAGCGACCATAAACCTCGCTTGTTATGACTGTGGAGTATAATCTATTCTCCATACGGAATGACTTACACGATTTCGCTGCGGAATTTACTCTTTTTTTGCAGAGTGTCATTCGCTTTTATGGTGCTAATTTCACTTCGCTCTCATATCACTCGGGTTTTTTGGGCACCATACAGACTTCGGCACCGAATTTCACTCCTCGATTTTTAACAGCGCACATAGGGGGTGAAACTACCACACCACGTATCTCGGTTGTTGACGTTGCAGATTTCGTATCATTATTTACTTTTTGGATAGAAAGCTACTCAACGCCAGTTCTTGAAAATTTGTGTACTCTCCTACTTTGTGAAAATTTCAAGGGTGATATTAATCTATTCTCCTTCAAATACATAAAATGGGAGCGAAGATTTTTAAACACCGCATACGAGATACGTGGTCTGGTAGTTTCATCGTCGATTTACGGCCTTCCAAGTCCCACTATCTGTTATACTGCCGTGCTAAGGAAAAACGCAGTATGAAAATTAGAGTTTTGCCAAATTTCGTTCGATAAAATGTTTATTTTTGAGGATACCTATGCATATTTCACCTTGAAATTTTCAGAAACTTTAGGTGAAAATGCGAACAAAATTACACGAAACGTTGAAAGAAAACTATTTACAAATTTTCCCGAGAATTCGTGATTTACCAAAAGAAATTTGGCAACGCCTGAGGGTTCATACGGCGTTCTTGCTCAGCACGGCAGTATACAGGTCACCCGAACCGCGAACGCTCCCAGTTGACAATAAAAAGGGAGAAGAAACTGTGACCGAGATCTGGATCTTGACAGCGTCCTCGATGGACGTCTATTGGCAGCTTCGGGGGCCCGGCCGCGGCCACCGGACCAACGGGGACCAATGGGAGCCGGAGTCGCCGCTGTAATTTTGACGACGCCATGTTGGTTCCCCGAGTCGTGGATACGCTTATTAGTGGCGGGATAATTTGATGAGAAAATAAGGAGACCGAGCAGTGCGGGTCGCTATTAAAATAATTACACATTGGAGACGGTCCGCGTCCCCACCCCCACCCCCCACCCCGGGGGAGGGAAGGGGGGGTCAGCAGTAAGCTCCTAGCTATGCGGCGCGGCGCGGAGCGGCGGTACACGCAACCTGCCATAAAAGCAAATAATATTATCCTTCAATGCTTGCAGTAAATATCTGCCTCCATCTCAACCCATCGAGGCTCCACCGATTACGTTAAGTGCATAGATTTATTTTACCCAATAAAAGGAGTTTTCATAAGACGGAAGCCTGGACTGTAACAAAGGGGGGGGGGCGAATTCCTGATATGAGGGGAGCTGGATGTAAAGACGGTGTATGGGTAAGGGTAGTAGTAATATTCGTTTATTCTAAAGCGGTACCTTAGTGCTATGGCCAATAATACCGCTGTAGTTGGATTGGATACAGTGTTTGATAATAAAAAAAGGACAAATTTTTAAGAGCAGGTATATGGTAAAAAACAAGAACGAAAAATTTGGGGGAATGGAAGAAAAATAGGATAAAAGAGAATTGGAAGAGAAAAGAGAGAATTGGTGTCCAGAAGTTGACAGTGTTTCTCGGAATCGATTTTTGGGATCAAGAGGTTTTTTAAGACATTATTTAAATCCCTTAAATGAATGTTCCTTTAATGATATAGTTTTGATAGTGTTGGCACGGAGTTTTCTAGATATTCGCTAGAGAGAAGAAGTCACTTCAAAATGGCAAAATCGTAACTTGACTCTGATTTTTGTCGAAAATATGAAAATTAAGTTGAGTAAAAGAGGAAGAAAGAGAAGAAAGAAGGAAAAACATAAATTACTCTAAAATTTTTCTCAGGGGTAAGCAATGTGTGCACAAATAGGCGCAGATCCCCCTACCCCATATCCCCCAGATATGAGCCCAAAGAGTTATTCTGCAGATCTCATACTACAAGACCAGATTTCGGACCAGTACGATGGTCGAATTATAAATTTGCTGAGATTTTAAAACGTCTCTATTGAGTCTTTTCACGTCTTGTGGAGACTTTGAGAGACTATTCACTGTTTTATCTCTCTAAATCATTAAAACTATTCGAAAGTCCGAACATTTCATCATATCGACTGTTCTTAGTTCAGCCAGACCATCCATTCAAAAAGCAATAAGTAGCTCGAAATAAAAAAATAAAAAATATTGTGTTCATCGGATCCTCGACCGCAACGATTTTACTTCATGAGCCTTAAATCGTAGGAGACATTTTCATATTTTCTTTTAAAAATATCGGGTGAACTACAAAAATAAACAGGTACAAAAGGTATAATTTCTTCGACTTAGGCACGCTAAGGAGTTTGGAAAGCGTGATCGAGAGCTTCTGTTAAAGATTAGTGGATTAATGAACATCTAATGAACATTTATCATCGTAATGACGACAAATCTAGTCTAACAAAACGTCAGTCACTTTCAGGATTTTAACCTCTGGACTCCGCCCCTACACTGCCATGGTAATTAAAAACGCCGTATGAGCTCTGAAATGTTGCCGAATTTCCTCTCAAAAAATATTTATTTTTGAAGAGAGTTATATGAATAGTTTTCCTTGACATTTTGAGACTCTCTAAATCAAATCACGAGGGAAATTCTCTGAAAATCGGAAGAGAAATATTCACAATTTTCCCAAATGTTCATGATTTGCCGAAGGACATTTGACAACGTCTAAAGGCTGATATGGCGTTTTTCCTACAGTATAGTGGCGAGGTTAATGTAGTACGATGATTGACGGTCTCTAATTCTATAGCAGTGGGTACTTTTTTGGAGCCTGACCGATTTTCTGCCGGTATTGTAAGGTCAAGAGCGGAAAACCAAATCGAGCGTGAGCTTTCTGTGCACAGCGAATAATGACCTCTACATGAGATCAATGGAATAATCAGTAAGATATTCAGTTAAGAATATCCCAGATTCTCCTGGTAAAAATGGAATTTGCGCGGAGAAATATGGCAACATTAGGAATGTAATTTCGTCTTTTTGTGAGGAAAACGACTAGGAATGTCCAAAATCTTCTTACAGTAAAAAAAAGTTAAGCTGTTAGAATTAGGGCATAACATTCATAAATATTTATCTTTTGGATTTCACCCCTTTTTTTTCGGTAACTTTGAGATTATTGGAAGGCGGTCAAAGGCTGAGAGTAATCAAGTGCTCTTGAAGGTGAGGGTGGAAGCCCTTGCGTGCAGCGAACTCTGCACAGTGCGACGAATTATTCATAATAATACAACTAATATCCTTTATGCAAGACAGAGGCGAGGCGTGATAATCGATTATCGACATTTTCCCATCTGAAGCTATGGTAAAGAATCGATTATTATGACCTCCGTAGCGAACACCGTAATAATCGATCTTTTTCTATAGGGTTGAATGGCACATCAATCGATACATCGCAAACCAAGCCACGTCACTGATGCAAGAATCACTCCAGCTTTAAACGAACGTTAAAACACACTTTCCCAGGGGATTTAATTAGTATTCGGGCGGAGCGGTAAGAGGGGAAAATACGGAAAATGTTACAAAGGAAAGAAAAATGAAATAGCATAAAACGAAAATTATAGCTTTCACTTTGCCACTTTATCGACAGAATTGCAAGATTGTGAGGTTTTGTCAGAATTTTAACACCCTTCATTGACTCGAATTTGGTCGCAGGATCGTTATATTTTCTCCTGCTTTGAAAAAAGAAGTTGGGAAATTCACGTATTCTGCTGTGTTAAGGAAAAACTCCATGATTACCGTCAGGCGTTGCCAACTTTCCTGCAATAAATTTATAATTCATTGCGGAAGTTGTGATTATTCTTCTTCCAATTTTTCAGACTATTTTGTTTGCAATTTAAATCGGAAAATTTCACGGGAAAATATGCGTAGTTACATTAAAACTTCGTTGAATATATATATTTTCTCCTACTAAATTTGGCATCTCTCGCATGTTCATACGGCGTTCTTCCTCCGCGTTTACTCGCGTTTGGCACATTTTTTGTGAAAGCTCTGTCAACACTAGCAAAAGTTCACGGAACTTTGCTCGAAAATTAAGTTTCGTAGACCTATCTCTGTGTGGACGATGCCTTTCAGTTGTAAGAAAAGAACGAAAAAATTATGAATAAGAGTAAGCATGAATGTGGTCTAATGATCTTAATTTCCGCCACCGCGCCAACCGCACTGTGTTTGGCGCAATGCGTGAAGTATCCCTACAGTCTTGTAGGCGCTATGCGTTTCACGCTGATCGCTGCTGACCGCACCACATTTGACGCACTGCGTGAAGTATTCATGGAGTCTTGTAGGCGCTAATATGTGTTTCATGCTGATCGGTACGCCGAGGGCTTCACCTTTCCATCTCAAGTTCTTGCCATCATTGCTCTCTGCGCCGTGCCACTCCAAGCCAAATTGCATGTTTGGTTTCTCTCTCAACTAGACTAATGAAAGGCGCTGTCTCTTGTATCACCGAAAGACGAACAAATTAGAAATTACTATACTTTAACTCTCAGGACATAAGAGATTTTTTCATTTGTGATCTTTTTTTCTGAATCAGATTTTTTTCTTGATACGTACATTTGAAAAAATTACAACGTTTGCCGCCCCCTAAATTTGCCGCCATGGGCCGCGGCCCATGTGGCCACTCCCTTAATCCGGCCCTGAGGCAGGATATCATCTTTATCGGGGAGAAATGTCTTCTTAGCGGCAAATTCAAGAATATTTCTGCTTACATTTGTGACGCAAGTTCTTATAGTAATGATGTGTAACAACTTGTGACCACACTTCAGAGGGATGTATATTAAATGTGGTGCTTCCAAATTTCTATTCCAACGTCACTCCTCTAGGAGAGTATCATCGGAAAATTTTCGCGCGAAATTTTCATTAAACGTTCTCACAAAGTTACCGAAAACTCACGTGACACAGAAGATTGACAGCAAATCACATATATTTTTTTGGTGTAGTTCTAAAACAGCATGATCTGAATGAAGTGTATGCGTGTGTGAGGGATGTTTATTTAAATACTTATTCTGATGTGAATATTTCGCGAGAAACACCGTGGTGCCATTAGCTTCCTCTGGAATCAACGCCTACGCCCAAAAAAAGCTCTCAAAGTTCAGACCGTAATGGAGGAGATATCCCACGCTACGTTGAGAGTTATAACCTCTATTAGAACTCTCCATGCACAAATGAGGAGAAAATACATCAGCAGGGTTGTCGTGGTGTCAGTCTTGGAATCCCCCCAAAATGCGGCAACTTTTCTCATGTATCCTCTTCCTATCTGTGGTGCATGGAGGGTCTGTGGCCAATCATACAGGTTGACTCTCGGTTTTAACGTGGGATGGCCCCTCCATCATGGCCTGGACTCAGAGAGCTTTTTTGAGCCCCGGAGTTGATTCCAGAAAAAACCAGAGGGACCATTGAGGGGCTTGGAGGACAAGGCGCACAAAATCAGTTTTTGAAAAAATTGAGGTATTCATGAACTCAACTAAAGCTAGTTTGAAAGTATATTCTGTGAAAAATTCACAACTAAAATCCGACTTCAAAGCATCAAAGAAGAGAGTTTAAACTTCCTCTCTACCATAAGACTCCATGTAATTTTGAAACTATTTTGAAACGTTCACTGGAAAAAAAGTCGCCTGGATCTAGAGTCCTGCAGACTCTTAATAACATTGAGGAGAAAAAATACTCTTGATTCAATCCAATTTTGCCTTGAATCGAAGAGCCGAGCCTCTTGATTTAGGCGGTTTTCCTTTTGATTCACGCAAAAAATCCGATTGAATCAAGAGTATTTTTTACTGTCAATATTTTTAGGAGTCTAGGTCCAAGCGACTTTTTTTTCCAGTGTGTTTCTTGAAATAGCAAAAACTGGACTTAATATGCGCCTTATCCTGCGAGCCCCTCCATTGGGTTTCTCGCGAAATTTGACACCATGAAATTCATTGAAATCGCAAATCCCTGACACATGCAAGAACTCCATCCTATTTTCAGGTCTTGATATTTATCTCAGTGCGGACTTTAAAATTCAATGATTATTCGGAAAACCTGTCAACCTCAGTGACTGCTGGCGTTGTACCCTGGCATACGCCCTGTATATTTATCAGAATATTTTGTGAAAAATTCGCAACTAAAATCCAACTTTAAAGCATCAAAAAGTGAGTTTCAACTTCCTTTCTGTCATGAGGCTCCATGTAATTTTGAAACTTTGAATACGTATTTCTTGAAATAGCAAAAACTGCACTTACGCGCCTTGTCCTTCAAGCTCCAAATTTGATGCTACGGAAATCATAGCAAATCCCTGACCAATGCAAGAACTGCATTATATTTTCAGGAACTTTGATCTTGATATTTATCTCAGTGAGGACTTTAAAATTCAATGATTATTCGGAAAACCTGTCAACCTCAGCGACTGCTGCGGCGTTCTACCCCGGCATACCCCGCGGACCTCAGCCGGCAGCCACTCTTTTCCGGCGCGGAGGGTACCGTCTTAAGGCCGACTCCATAGCTCGACTAATTTACCTGTCAATGGAGAGACACAGCCAGCATGAATACCTGTAATTTTCGTACTGATACTACCCGGCCGCCGCCGCTAGCTTACGCTTCTTCGTCCTGGAATCGTCCGAGGCGGTGGATGATGGAAATTATCCGTCAATCGATCGATGAGGCTTCATAATGGTCCGTATAAAATCCCTATGCCTCCGCAATAATTACACCAATTTTTCAACGGAGGTGATGCTGGTCTTGCCGCTGCATGCAATCCATAAAAATTGAGGGTAAGAAGTTTACACGTTCATATCAACGGAATACATTAATGCTGAAACTATGAAAACAGGGATCTGGAATGCGATGTTTCAACATTTCCGCTGTTTTTATTTATTTATTCGAAAAATCAATAGGCTATTTGTATTCAAAATCTTCAGAAAATGATTTGTATAAATTAAGAGGCCGTTCATAAAATGCATAACGCAGTAGGGGGACGAAATTTCTGCGCCTACGTTACAGCTACGTTACAGGGAGAAGAGGAGAGTCTGCGTTACGTAAAGCTAAAATTAGCGCGAAACGCTCATTTTTCATAAAATCAAGATGAAAAATCGATGGGAGGTAGAAAATTTTCACCCAAAATTCACCACGAAATGTTAAATTGAGGAGGATGGAGCATCGAACAGGGCGTTAAGTAAGTTATAAAGGGGGGGGAGGTGCAAATCTTTGTTACGGGTGAGTTGTGGGGGAGAAGGGGGGTGGAAATCAAAAATTCGATTTTCAAGTTTTTTTGATCGGTCTCTTCAGAAAAATCAGTGACAATTTCAAGGAATGATGTTCAAGGGTTTGTCACAAGCATTATTTTTTCCCCTCAGGTATAACAAGAAAGATGCACGTCTTTCTCCTTAGTTACAGTCGTAACAGCGGAGAAAAACGATTGTGAAACTACGAAAACACTTATCTAGAATGGAGTGTTTCTATATTTCAATATTTTCGCTCTTACTTTATTTAGTATGATAGTATATTGTTGAAAACTCCAGTAGAGAATTTTCAGAATATATATACCAGAGAGGGCCAGGTGTCCAAGCGAAAGATACGCAAGTAGAAAAGGGGAAAAGATAAATGGTAGTTTTTATATTTCCATATTTTTATTCTGTGATAAAGAGAGTGTAAAATTAGAAAGAGCACAGGGTGTAATTTACAGAGAGTGTCGTATCGGTCGTCATTGCCGTCAAACGCCGAGAATACAAGCATGTCTTGTAGCGCCTTCATTTTCCATGCATGCAATTTGTATTACACCATGGGTCAAAATTCACACTACCCGATCTTGTGTGAACATTCCGATCATAATTATGTTAGGCTTCGATACTGGATGCAATATCTCCGTCTTATGATGCTCCAGAAAAACACACTTTTAGTAAAATTTAATAAATTTAGTGGTAGATGAAAAACCACCTTGCGGTTTGATTATAAAATTATGATATAATTTCGCGGCTCCAAAACCATGTTTTTAAGAGAGAAGACCAATAGAATTTGGTCGTCTAATTCTTTGCTTTTTTGCAGATTGTTCACGAAAATCAATTCCGGACCTAAATAAATACTTACTTACTAAACCAAATAAAAGCAATTTTACTCAAATTGAGTTCCTTCTTTGCAAATGAGGCACCAGGCAAGGTACGTAAGATTTTATTTAATTTATTCGAAGCTTTCGTTTTGGAAAACAAAGAAAGGAAGAGGAAACGCTAAAAATCATTCACTAGAGAAAGTCTATAAACTTTGTTTGTTTAATCAGGTTGGGTTTTCTTCCTGCCCTAGGTACCTGTGCAAGCCTGGTTGCCGGAAACTTAGAACAACTGCCTGGAAACTTAAAAGAACGTGTTAAAGATCACAGAATATACAGATTGTGCGTCGAAGAGTTAATTTCAGCCTTTTTTGAAGTGCCTATCGTAATTTTTGTGCCATTTCACTACTTGAAAATGTACGTACTCGGCGGTATGTCTTGAGAGCAACAAACTCCTTCAGTTCCATAAAGTGCGAATTGTTGCGCAACATACAGTGCCTTTAAATAGAGTGTATAGGGAGAAACTTCTCCTATTCAAGGGTTAATGACTTTCCGATCTATGATTTATTATGATTAATATCGATCAGCAAGTTGTTGCAGGTATGACCACTTTTAATGGAGCTCTAGGTGAGGCCAGGCCCGCCAAAAGGGGGGGGGGATACTGGGTCCCTGGTGCCGGGGCCCGTGTTACCCGTGAAAAACCACTACGAATTCACAAACAACCCTTGTTTCGTAAGAAAAAGTGAAAAATTTACCCTAAAAATTTCGAAAAAGGTGAATAGATTTTCAGAAACACGCTGGGGCATTGTAGAATTCTTCTTAAATTTTTAAAGAAGTATACTTCTTGGAAAATTTCTATCTATTTTCAAGATTTTCAGTACAGAAGGATATTTTTAGTAACTGCGTTTCATTTTCTTCCGTCGTCAGATGCTAAGAGTCTCCAGTCCGGGCATCCTCGACTTCAATGGCTCATGGCTCAACTCTCTTGCCATAGACAAACGGAGGGGGAGTCCAGGGGGGTCTGGACCTCATAGAACTAAAAATAGTATCATATGCCCCCCTCAAAAAAAAATAAAAATTTTCCAGATGTTTTGAATGCAACAATTCGCGAGTATTTTGTGCTGAACGTAAAAAAAAAAAAAAAAAAAAAAAAAAAAAAAATTATTCCGCAGAAATTGATGGAAAAATTCTTTAAGGAAGCTTCAAAATTCGTCCGATTAGTCGTATAAATTCTAAAATTTCTCGGGGGATGCCCCTCGGACCCCCCCCCCCTTTGTGCTTGGGGCCCGGACCTTAAAACTGGTACCAGGGCCCGAGATGGGATTTGGCGAGCCTGCATGAAGGCTATTTCCATTTAAATATTCCGTCACATTCATACGGCGCAATGATACGACTATTTGAACTCTCCGGACTGCGCGAGGGATCACGCCGCATTTGAGGGCGTTTTCAAAACAGCCACGTTCCGTTATCGGAATAATCGTTTTGCATAGTTCATATTCTTTTGTTATATTCCGTGCCACTTCTTTATTTTTAATCCTCGTAGAAAAACCACCCATTTGTAAATACAATTCTAGCTGAAGCGCACTTCAGCTATGCATTCACTACTGCAAAAATTTCAGAGGAAATCGACAAGCCCAGCGTGCATGGAGACTATCTCCATTTAAATCTCCCGTCGCATTTCTAAGGCGCAATGATACAACTATTTGAACTCGCCGGAATGCGTGCGGTATCACGCCGCATTTGAAGGCGTTTTCAAAACAGCCATGTTCCGTTATCGAAATAATCGTTTTGCATAGTTCATATTCTTTTGTTATATTCCACGCCACTTGTTTATATTTTTAATCCTCGTAGAAAAACCACCCATTTGCTAAATACAATTCTACCTGAAGCGTACTTCAGCTATGCATTCACCATTGAAAAAATGTCAAACGAAACCGAAAAGCCCAGTGTGCATGGAGGCTATCTCCACTTGAATCTTCCGTCACATTCTTACGGCATAATGATACAACTATTTGAACTCTCCGGAATGCGTGAGGTATCACGCCGCACTTAAAGGCGTTTTCAAACCAGCCAAGTTCCGTTATCGGAATAATCGTTTTGCATAGTTCATATTATTTTGTTTCCATTTCTAACCACTTGTTTAATGATAATCCTCCTATAAAAACCATCCATTTGCTAAATACAATTCTAGCTGAAGCGCACTTCAGCTATGCATTCACCAATGCAAAAATTTCAGAGGAAATCGACACGCCCAGCGTGCATGGAGGCTATTTTCATTTAAACCTTCCGTCACATTCTTACGGCGCAATGATACAACTATTTGAACTCTCCGGAATGCGTGAGGTATCACGCCGCATTTGAAGGCGTTTTCAAAACAGCCATGTTCCGTTATCGAAATAATTGTTTTGCATAGTTTTGAGATTACCTATTTTGAAGTTCGAATGTACCTTTTTTACCTATTCACCTTATTTTGAGGTGCAAGGCAGGATAAATAATGCTTTCAATATACTTCTTAACAATTGCTTTTATTTAATCAATTATTTCAGAACAAATCCAATTAAAAAATAGTCAACAGCAGATCGGGAAAAAATTATATTCTATATGATTAGCTTCAAATCACGCTACATTTTGGGGTATTAAAATAAATCAGTATGAAATCAACGAAATCGAGAAAAAGGTACAACAATGTCAACCTGATTCACTTCTCTTAACACATCAAATTCAAAACACAAAAACTACAATGCACAAAAAATGGAAATGGTGTTTCAATTAAAGTATATTATAATGATATTAAAATATGATTAACATTTGAATAAAAAATAT